>CM053031.1:103622113-103681619 GCA_028564925.1 Lithobates sylvaticus | reverse complement strand
AAAAAAAAAAACCATCCCGGGCCCTTTTACCCCAAAATGGGTGCAAAATGACAAAAATTGCACTGCCGGCCCTTTATCCAGAAAACAGGCCAAAAATGACCAAATCGGACTGCCGGCACTTTTAGCCAGAATTGGGTCCAAAATGACCAAAAAACGCACTGCCGCCCTTTTATCCCAAAATGGGTCCAAAATGACAAAAATTGCACTGCCGGCCCTTTTATCCAGAAACAGGTCCAAAATGACCAAAACGCACTGCCGGGCCCTTTTACCAGAATTAGGTCCAAAAATGACCAAAACGCACTGCCGGCCCTTTTATCCCAGAATTTGGGTCCAAAATACAAAAAACGCACTGCCGGCCCATTTATCCAGAAAAGGGGCCAAAATGACCAAAATCGCACTGCCGGCCGACCTTTTAGCCAGAATTAGGTCCAAAATGACCAAAACCGCACTGCCGGCCCTTTTATCCAGAATTGGGTCCAAAATGACCAAAATCGCACTGCCGGCCCTTTTATTCCAAAATGGGTCCAAAATGACAAAAATTGCACTGCCGTCCCTTTTATCCAGAAACGGGTCCAAAATGACCAAAATCGCACTACCGGCCCTTTTAACCAGAATTAGGTCCAAAATGACCAAAAATGCACTTTTATCCCAAAATGGGTCCAAAATGACAAAAATTGCACTGCCGGCCCTTTTATCCAGAAACAGGTCCAAAATGACCAAAATCCCACTGCCGGCCCTTTTATCCCAAAAGGGGTCCAAAATGACAAAAATTGCACTGACGGCCCTTTTATCCAGAATTGGGTCCAAAATGACCAAAATTGCACTGCCGGCCCTTTTATCCAGAAACAGGCCAAAAATGACCAAAATCGCACTGCCGGCACTTTTAGCCAGAATTGGGTCCAAAATGACCAAAAACGCACTGCCGGCCCTTTTATCCCAAAATGGGTCCAAAATGACAAAAATTGCACTGCCGGCCCTTTTATCCAGAAACAGGTACAAAATAACCAAAATCACACTGCCGGCCCTTTAATCCCAAAATGGGTGCAAAATGACAAAAATTGCACTGCCGGCCATTTTATCTCGAATTGGGTCCAAAATGACCAAAATCGCACTGCCAATCCTTTAGCCAGAATTAGGTACAAAATGACCAAAACCGCACTGCCGGCCCTTTTACCCCGAACAGGCCAAAAATGCCCAAAACGCCTCCCAATCCTTTTAGCCAGAATGGGTCCAAAATACCAAAAAGCACTGCCGGCCCTTTATCCAGAAACGGTCCAAAATGACCAAAAAACCGCATGCGTCCCTTTTTCCAAAAATTGGGGCCAAAATGACCAAAAATCGCCTCCCGGCCCTTTTTATCCCAAAAAAGGGCCCAAAAAATGAAAAAAATTGCCTCCCCCCCCCCTTTTACCAAAACGGGCCAAAAGAAAAAATCGCACTGCCCCCTTTTTTCCAGAATTAGGACCAAAATGCCAAAAACCCGCCTCCGCCCTTTTATCCAAATTGGGGTCCAAAATGACCAAAAAACGCATCGGCCCCTTTTAGCCAAATTTTCCAAAAATGCCCAAAAAACGCACTGCTGGCCCTTTTTCCCAAAAAATGGGTCCAAAATTAACAAATTGCACTCCCCCTTTTTTACCCAGAAACGGTCCAAAAATTTTGGGGTTTTCCAAAACGCCCAAAAATTCCCGGCCCCTTTTTTTTTTTTATTCTTTATTTGTTTAAAAGTTTTTTCTTACAAACAAAATATTTTTCCCCTTTCCCTACCCCCCCCACCCTTTCCCCGCCCCGTCTTGCAGCCCTTTTATCCACACCCTAAAATTCAAAATTAATTAGTTTTGTGTATTACTGTTTTATCTAGTTATTTTCGAAGTATCCCCATATTTTTTAAAAGTCGTCCAACAGGCCCTTTAATTTTCCCCGTCACTGGGTTTATCCCCCTATCCTGCATGTTCCTCCTTCTCCATATTCGCTGTCGGTTTACTCTGTAAACCCATTCCTACTTGGGGGCCTTCTCCTCCCCCATTTCCAGGGATTAGGTTTTTCGCCTCTTTTAATAGAATGGGATTTTTGGGTTTTCAAAATTGCTTTGGGTATCGTCCCGGGAACAGCCCCACCCAGGATCTTGGGGGATATTTTTTTTTGTAATTTTTTAATTAATGATATATCGCTTCAATTTTTTTTTATAATTGGCAGTCCCACCAGATATGTGACATTGTACCTGCCCCACTCTCTCCACAAGAGATGTTTTGTTCTTTGTTTTTTCTCATTTTTACGGGGGTTTTTCCCCCCCCATGGGCACTTTAGTTGACTTAAAGGTTTTTGCTATCCACCCTGGCCCGTGTAAAATTTTTTCAAAATCTTATCGCTCTATTTTGGGCCAAGAGACCCCCAATTCCCCCCCAACCGCTTGAACCGGGGAACACCCTCGCATCCCCCTGGTTAACATTTTATATATAGTATATTGGTTTTTAAACTGGGTCCGTAAAAATTTTTTTCCATCCCGGGGGGCTATCCCTTTCCTAATTGGTTGGGGCAGTCTTTGTAAAAATTTTTCCACGGGGTTCCTCCGGGCTAAACCGATTTTAAACTCCATTTCTTGCTAAAATTTTTCTAAACGTGTTTAAATTTCCCTTTTTTTAAAAATATCCATTAAAGGGCTCCTTTTTAAAACCCAAATTCCCCCATAATTACCCCCCCGGTTCAAAAAAACTTATCTTTTAAATTTAAAAAGGGGGGTTGTACTCCCATTGTTTTCCTGTGCCCCCTATCCCTATTTTAGAGAAAACTTTGTTTCGTTGTATCCTCTTCATTAATCTAAATTTTGGTGGTTTCCAAATTACGGCCCCAGTCCCTTTTGCCCAGTGGTTTTCCAAAATTCACCATCTTTTTTTGTTCCCCCCTTGTCCATTCATTTCCCCAATAGGCAATTGATTAAATATTTTTTCAAAATCGGGTAGAGCTAGGCCCCCCTTTTTTTTCCCCCCCAGACAGGGTTTCTGCTAAAAGCTTTTTTTCTTTTAAACCCTAAAAACCTGGAGATAATCCCCTTTAGGTTCTAAAAAAGGCTTTAGGGACATATTGGAAGCATTTGAAACGTATAGTTTATTTTGGGCATAAATTTTGACCTTTTATTTCCCCCCAGCCATGACAGGGGGTTTGGTTATTTTTTTTCCCGCTTAATCCGTAAAGGATGTAATTTTTCGGAAAGTCTCCCTCATGTCCCCGCCAGTTTTTTTTCCCCAGAATTTTTTTCTCCCTCCAGGGGAATTTAAAACTCTTTAGCAGGCAACCGCTTCATCTTGTTTTATAAAAATGTTGAGAATTTCTGATTTGGTGGGGTTGACTTTTAAAATTCGGGGCTGCACCATAAAAATTCAAATTTATCGGGGGGGGGTTTAGGGTTTTTCGGGTTGGAAAAGAAAAATAAACATCGTCCGCAAAAGTGCATATTTATATGTCCCCCCTCCTACCTTAATCCCAATTCCGTTGAGTTGCGATTTTGCAAAAGGGTTTCAAAAGCTAGAAAAAATTAGAGGGGGGCAGGGGGACACCCCTAAACGCGTTCCATTTTTCATAAAATGGATGAGAGGGGAGCCCGTTGACCCTCCCCCTCGTTGGGGTTGGGCATTGTGTTTTATCCGCTTATTTATCGGGCCTCCCCCATTCCTCCAGGGTTGAAAAACATATGCCCCCCACCCTTCCCTGCGAACGTTTTTTTCAGCGTCGATCGACAGAAAGACGGGGGACATTTCCCCCTGAAAAGCCGCATGGGGACGAGCTCAAACCCCGTTGTCCCCCCCCCCCCCCCGGGGAAAAAACCCCCCCCGATCAAAAAACAAGTCTAGACATCCTATTCAAAATTTTGGGGGCCAGTATTTCGAAAAAGTTGGGTGTCTGTGTTCAATGGGGCAATTGGGTGAAAACTTGAGCGAGCGTCTTTTTTTTCCTTTTTTTAAAATAAGTTACAGAGCCTTTTACGATTCTTTGCCCATTCCTTTCTTCCCCCCAAGGAGTTCCAATACGGCACACCCGGGGGCCCAAAATATTCGGTTCTTTTAATAGGGATAGAAAACCCGTGGGGGCGGGGTTTTGCCAGCCGGAGCTCCTCGGGGCCTCATGTATTTCCGCTTTTTTTGGGGGTTCCCCTCCATATTTTACCCTCTGCTGAAATTTGAGGGTTTGCACTATTCCCCCAAAAAATTTCCAGCCCCCTCCCTTCATTTTGGGGTAACGATTTTAGATTTGACATCGTAAAAAAAGCTTTTAATTCCCGAACCTTTCTTTTTTTCGGGTTCCCTTTGAGCCCGTTTTACTTGTATTTTGTCGATAAAATTTGAGTTCCTCTTTTTTTTGAGTCCCACAGATGTTTATCTTTTTTTTCCCCGATTGTCTTCCCCTTTTTAGCTTATGAAAACCATTTCCTTTTTCCCCTGCCTATTTGTTTTTAGTTCTTCTCTTTTTTTAATAACCCTTGGTGGTGTTCCTTTCCTCAATGTGTCCTCTCTGTGTTCATGTTCCGGGCCCCGGATCCTCCCACTAGCCAGCCCGTTTTTAACCTTTTTTCTTTTTTTTTTTCCCAGAAAATGGAGTTTAATTTTCCCCCAATTAGCTTTCGGGGCCCCCCTTTGGGTGCTGAATGTCTCCCCGTTATCATTGATTTCAAAAAAAGTAAAATTTTCCTTCGATGGTTTTTTCTACACCGGTCAGTAGCGGTTGTATTCGGCGCCAGGAACTTACTTTTGTTGTCTTCCGGAAATCAAATTTGCATTGAAATCGGGCAGGGTCCGAAAGTGGTTTTTTCAATCTTCTTTTAAATCCATGTTCAAAAAATTTTGTGCCTACAAAAAAAGTATTAAGGGGGGAAGGGGTTTCCAGCCGGGAGAAAAAAAGCCCTTTGGTTTGGGGTGCGTTTTTCCCAAAATCTATTGCTTCCTGTCTAAGTTTAGATTTTATCTTTTAACTGGCGTCTCTCTACCCCTTTTTCGTGTGTATCCTTTTTAGGTCCCATCCAAAGTTAAGTCCCCCGCAACAATCACCCCCCCCATTTGAAAGCCTATTCAGGCGTCCTAACACCCGGATGGAATCCTATTGATTTTTTTTTGGGGGCTGTGATTTTTACCAAGTTAGCATTTTTTTCCCCTATTTTGCCTTTTTTGCTAAAAACCCCCCTCGGGGTCCACCACCTTTCACTGATACAAACTTCACTTTTTTAGCAAACCTATACGCCCCCCCGGGCGCCCCTTTTTGGGGATCGCTTTGGGAACCACAGTGGGTATTCAGGGGTGGCCAACCTATTCCCCCGTCTGTGTAAGTTGTTTCTTGCAAAAGATAATTTCCCCCCTGGTTTTTTGATTTTTTTCAGTATCTTTTTTTTTTTCACCGGGGAATTTAAACCCTTTAACATTTACACAGAAACCTCAGTTTACGACCCCCATTTTTCCGGGAGGCTTTAAAAGTTACCGGACCAAAATGTCCATAACAATTTTTGTGTCTAAAAGAGGGGGACGGCCCCCTCCCCCCCCTCCCCTTCCTACCCCCCTTACCTCCCCCTCCCCCCCCCCCCTTCCCCTTTCCCCCTGGTGGGTTTTTGCCACGGAGCAGTGGGTGCCCCTTTTGAGACACTTCCTTTTCCACTCCCCCCTTAGGGGGAAACCCTGCTGTGATGTTTGGGTTGGGTCACCCCCCCCCGTCCCCCCCCCGCGAGGGAAAAAAAAAAAAAAAAAGGGGGGGGGAAAAGGACCCACCCTCCACTCGGGCCCATTCCCCCCCCCCCCCCCCCCCCACCCTGGTAGTTCCCCCCCCCCCCCCCCCCCGGCGAAGAAAAAAGAGAGAAAAAAACAAAAAAACACAAAATCTTCCTTCTTTTTCCGGGGTGGGGTGCGGAGGGCAACCCCAATACACCCCCTCCCGCTGCATTTTAAAACCCGGGAGTTACTGTTTTAGTTCGGTTCTGAGGAATTTTGGGGACAGATATCCCAATTCCTCAAAAAAAATTTTTGCTTCCCCTCCAAAAACCTCTGCGTAAGTTTTCCCAATTTTCATAAAAACATGCAGGGGGGAAACCCCACTATTTTTGTATTTGAGGGCGCAGAATTTCCGAAAGGGGCTTCATTTCTCTTCTCCGGGCCAAATTCCCTGCTGACAATCCGCAAAACCCTGAATTTCTGTCGTCTAAATTCCCAATGGGGGTTTTTTCCTCTAAAGTTTTGGTAATCCGGGTTTTTCCTATAGGATAAAATTAACGGTAGCCTAGCCCCCCTTCCAACTCCGGGGGGTTTTTAAATGGGTGGGCCCCGCTCTTTTTTTAAAAACCTCCCATCTTCCAACCCGGGACTGGCAAAAATATTTTTTATTTCAACATTAATCTTCCCCCCTTTTTTTTTGGTAAAAAACAGTCCAAATTTTGTCTCCTACTTTGGTTTCCTGCTTTCCTTTTTATATTTCATCTCTCTTTCAGCCTTGTATTTTTTTCCCATCTGTTTTCTAAGATCTTTATTTTTTTAGTTAGTTCGTTGCATTTTTTCATTTTTTCTACTCTTTGGGGCTAAAAAACCTATATCGATTTAATGTTTAAAATTTCATTTTTTTATGGAATTTCTAAATTGGCAAACTTTTCGCCATTTCTGTTTTGGGGGGGTTTTTTGGGAATGTCACATGTTGAAAGGGTAGTACTCGTGTCCCCGTTTTTTCCCCTGCTGGGGATTAAAATAAGTTTTTTCACTTGATCGGTTTTCAGTTCTCCAACTCTTCTTTTTTTCCTTCGCCCCCTTTTTTCTTTTCCTCCGGACCTGAGATGAATCTTAGAATTTTTTGTATGGAAAAGGGTTTAAATTATTTTCTTTTTTTGGGGCTCGTGCCTCTCTGGTTCTCCCCTTCATCTCAGTCTTCCTTCTCTATTTTAGCCTCTCATCCTGTGCCGGGGTTTGGGCGAGATGTTTTGGGGATTGCTTTTTTTCCCCCTTTTTCCCTTCCCCTCCCCCCTCCTTCCCCTCCTTTTGAGCGTTCCCGGGGTTCAAGACAGGTGGGTTAATTTTTTTTTTCCCCTTTTAAATTTTTTAAAACATTTTTTTTCTTTTTGTTCCTCCAGTCGGGAAAAGTATTTTTCTTTTTTTTTAAGTAACCCAAAAAATTTTTTTTAAAAATTTTAAAGACCACCCCGGGCATCCCCCCCCACCCCGTCTGTTATTTTCATTCCTTATGCCCCTATTTTTATTTCCCTTTTATTCTACTGTGTTTCCCGGGTCCCACTATCCTATGGGTGGGAAACCCCTCAGTTACCCCCTTCTTGGGGTGTATTTGCTGCATATATTTTTTTTCATATCCTGGGCCTGGCATATAAGACCCTGATGAAGCAAATGACCGTCCCGGGGAATCCCCTGGTTTAAATTCCCCCTTGGAAGCTGGGTGGGGGGTAAAAAAAAAAAAAGAAGGGGGGGAAAAAAAAAAAAAAAAAAAGGGGGGGGGGGGGGCTCCCGGGGTAAATTTTCCCACACCGGAAGGGAGTCCCCCTTTTTTTCCCAACACCACAAAACCTTGTAACTTTTAAAATTAAGGACAGTTTTTTCCGCAGTAAGCCTGTTACTGCAGGCTGGTTAAAAAGGGTTTTGTTCCGCCTGTTTTTAGGGGTTAGTGATTTTGAGGTTTTTTTTTTTTTTTTTTTGGGCCCAAACATCAACTTTCCCTTCTCGAGTGCTCTCTCCCAAACACTCCTTGAACAAACACAGAAAAAAGGACATTACCACTTTGTTCCCCAATTAAAATTTAAAAGTTTGTCTTTATTTCTGGGACCCCCTACACAAAAGTTATAAAGCGTGGGTTTGCCGTAACACCTTTTTCTTTAGACATAGATTATAAATTCTGCTCAGGGGAGAGAAAAAAAACCATAGGGAAAAGAAAAGTCTTACACTTTAAAGGGAAACCATTAGGTTCCTCCCAGAAAAGGGATGCCCTTTAGGGACCCCTCTCAGACCGGGGGTTTTTTGTTTTGGGCGGTGTATAGGCTTCGTGCGGGGGGCTCTGTCCGCTGTTTTCCCCAGTGAGGGGGGTATTTAATTTTATGTGGGCCCCTTTGCCACCTCCGGGCGTGTCCCCCGGATTGTCCGTGGTTGGGTGGGGGAAAAGGGACCGCCCTCTCCCCTCCCTTTGGGTTTTGCTAGGGTCTTTTTTTTTTTTTTTTTTTTTCCTTTCGGCGTGGGGGGGGCGGGCGGGCGACGGGGGGGACCGGGTGGGAGTAGGGGGGGGGGGCTCCCGGGGCCCCGAGGTCCCCTCGGGGTTTAGAGAGAATTTTTGCGGGCTCTCACCCCGTTGCCTCTCCTAGTTCACTCCCAGCCGGAGACCATGCAGGTTGCAAGCTCAGCATTCGGCTCCTCCCCCAACCGCCGTCGTCTCACGGTCTGCATGGGCGCTGTGGACTGCCGGCTCCTTGTATTCCCAGAAACAGGGTCCAAAATGACCAAAACCGCACTGCCGGCCCTTTTATCCAGAAATAGGCCAAAAATGACCAAAATCGCACTGCCGGCCCTTTTATCCAGAAATGGGTCCAAAATGACCAAAACCGCACTGCCGGCCCTTTAATCCCAAAATGGGTCCAAAATGACCAAAATTGCACTGCCGGCCCTTTTATCCCAAATTGGGTCCAAAAATGACCAAAATTTGCACTGCCGGCCCTTTTATCCAGGAAAGGGTCCAAAATGACAAAAACCGCACTGCCGGCCCTTTTATCCAGAAAACTAGGTCCAAAATGACCAAAAATCTCACTGCCGGCCCTTTTATCCAGAAATGGGTCCTAAAATGACAAAAATTGCACTGCCGGCCCTTTAATCCAGAAAAAAAGGTCCCTTTTATCCAAAATGACCAAAATCGCACTGCCGGACACTTTTAGCCAGATATTGGGTCCAAAATGACCAAAACGCACTGCCGGCCCTTTTATAGCCAAAATGGGTCCAAAATTACAAAAATTGCACTGCCGGCCCTTTTATCAGTAACGGGTCCAAAATGACCAAAATCGCACTACGGCCCCTTTTATCCCAGAATTAGGTCCAAAATGACCAAAAATGCACGGAACTTTTATCCAAAATGGGTCCAAAATGACAAAAATTGCACTGCGGCCCTTTTATCCAGAAACTGGGTCCAAAATGACCAAAACCGCACTGCCGGCCCTTTTAGCAGAACAGGTCCAAAATGACCAAAATCCCACTGCCGGCCCTTTTATCCCAACATGGGTCCAAAATGACAAAAATTGCACTGCCGGCCCTTTTATCCAGAATTGGGTCCAAAATGACCAAAACCGCACTGCCGGCCCTTTAATCCCAAAATGGGTGCAAAATGACAAAAATTGCACTGCCGGCCATTTTATCTCGAATTGGGTCCAAAATGACCAAAATCGCACTGCCGGCCCTTTTATCCAGAAACGGGTCCAAAATGACCAAAATCGCACTGCCGGCCCTTTTATCCAGAAACAGGCCAAAAATGACCAAAATCGCACTGCCGGCCCTTTTAGCCAGAATTAGGTCCAAAATGACCAAAAACGCACTGCTGGCCCTTTTATCCCAAAATGGGTCCAAAATTACAAAAATTGCACTGCCGGCCCTTTTATCCAGAAACGGGTCCAAAATGACCAAAATCGCACTACCGGCCCTTTTAACCAGAATTAGGTCCAAAATGACCAAAAATGCACTTTTATCCCAAAATGGGTCCAAAATGACAAAAATTGCACTGCCGGCCCTTTTATCCAGAAACTGGTCCAAAATGACCAAAACCGCACTGCCGGCCCTTTTATCCAGAAACAGGTCCAAAATTACCAAAATCCCACTGCCGGCCCTTTTATCCCAAAATGGGTCCAAAATGACAAAAATTGCACTGACGGCCCTTTTATCCAGAATTGGGTCCAAAATGACCAAAATTGCACTGCCGGCCCTTTTATCCCAAAATGGGTCCAAAATGACCAAAAATGCACTGCCGGCCCTTTTATCCCAAAATGGGTCCAAAATGACAAAAATTGCACTGCCGGCCCTTTTATCCAGAAACTGGTCCAAAATGACCAAAACCGCACTGCCGGCCCTTTTATCCAGAAAAAGGTCCAAAATGACCAAAATCCCACTGCCGGCCCTTTTATCCCAAAATGGGTCCAAAATGACAAAAATTGCACTGACGGCCCTTTTATCCAGAATTGGGTCCAAAATGACCAAAATTGCACTGCCGGCCCTTTTATCCCAAAATGGGTCCAAAATGACAAAAATTGCACTGCAGGCCCTTTTATCCCAAAATGGGTGCAAAATGACAAAAATTGCACTGCCGGCCATTTTATCTCGAATTGGGTCCAAAATGACCAAAATCGCACTGCCAATCCTTTTAGCCAGAATTAGGTACAAAATGACCAAAACCGCACTGCCGGCCCTTTTATCCAGAAACAGGCCAAAAATGACCAAAATCGCACTGCCGGCACTTTTAGCCAGAATTGGGTCCAAAATGACCAAAAACGCACTGCCGGCCCTTTTATCCAGAATTGGGTCCAAAATGACCAAAATTGCACTGCCGGCCCTTTTATCCCAAAATGGGTCCAAAATGACAAAAATTGCACTGCCGGCCCTTTTATCCAGAAACGGGTCCAAAATGACCAAAACCGCACTGCCGGCCCTTTTATCCAGAAAAAGGTCCAAAATGACCAAAATCGCACTGCCGCCCTTTTATCCCAAAATGGGTCCAAATGACCAAAATCGCACTTGCCGGCCCTTTTAGCCAGAATCGGGTCCAAAATGCTCAATCTTCCATCCTCTGCCCCTCTGTTTCATCTTTCCTCTCTCCTCCTCTCAAACTCTCCTCTCGTCTCCGCCTCCAATCTCCTTCCTCCAATCTCCTGTCTCTTCTTTCTCTCCGCACTGCCGGCCCTTTTTCCCATTCTTCCATTCCAGAATGGGTCCTTATATCCAATGAAACAAAAAGACAAAAACGCACTGCGAACCCTTTTATCCCAAAATGGGTCCAAAATGACAAAATTGCACTGCAAGGCCATTTTATCCCAAAATGGGTCCAAAATGACCAAAAATTGCACTGCCGGCCCTTTTATCCCAAAATGGGTCCAAAATGACAAAAATGCACTGCCAATCCTTTTATCCAGAAACTGGTCCAAATTGTCCAAAACCGCACTGCCGGCCCTTTTATCCAGAAACAGGCCAAAAATGACCAAAATCGCACTGCCGGCCCACTTTTAGCCAGAATTGGGTCCAAAATGACAAAAATCGCACTGCCGGCCCTTTTATCCAGAATTGGGTCCAAAATGACCAAAATCGCACTGCCGGCCCTTTTATCCCAAAATGGGTCCAAAATGACAAAAATTGCACTGCCGGCCCTTTTATCCAGAAACGGGTCCAAAATGACCAAAAACGCACTGCCGGCCCTTTTATCCAGAAACAGGTCCAAAATGACCAAAATCGCACTGCCGGCCCTTTTATCCCAAAATGGGTCCAAAATGACAAAAATTGCACTGCCGGCCCTTTTATCCAGAAACGGGTCCAAAATGACCAAAATCGCACTGCCGGCCCTTTTAGCCAGAATTAGGTCCAAAATGACCAAAAACGCACTGCCGGCCCTTTTATCCCAAAATGGGTCCAAAATGACAAAAATTGCACTGCCGGCCCTTTTAGCCAGAAACGGGTCCAAAATGACCAAAATCGCACTTGCGGCCCTTTATCCCAAAATGGGTCCAAAATGACCACAAAAATTGCACTGCCGGCCCCTTTTATCCAAAATGGGTCAAAATGACAAAAATTCACACTTGCCGCCCTTATCCAGAAAAGGGTCCAAAATGACAAATCGCACTGCGGCCTTTTTAGTCCCAGAATTAGGTCCAAAATGACCAAAAATTGCACTGCCGGCCCTTTTATCCCAAATGGGTCCAAAATGACAAAAATCATCCCACTGCCGGCCCTTTTATCCAGAAAGGGTCAAAATGACCAAAATCGCACTGCCGGCCTTTTATCCCAAAAAAGGGTCAAAAATGACAAAAATTGCACTGTGCGGCCCTTTATCCAGAAATGGGTCCAAAATGACCAAAATTGCACTGCCGGCCCTTTTAGCCAGAATTAGGGTCCAAAATGACCAAAAACGCACTGCCGGCCCTTTATCCAGAAACAGGTCCAAAATGACCAAAATCGCACTGCCGGCCCTTTTATCCAAATTGGGTCCAAAATGACAAAAATCGCACTGCCGGCCCTTTTATCCCAAAATGGGTCCAAAATGACCAAAAATTGCACTGCCGGCCCTTTTATCCAGGAAACAATGGGTCCCAAATGACCAAAATCGCACTGCCGGCCCTTTTAATGACCCAACAATGGGTCCCAAACTGGTCAAATGACAAAAATTGCACTGCCGCCCATTTTTATCTCAGAACTTCCAAAATGACCACACGCACTGCCGGCCTTTTATCCCAGAAAATGACCAAAATCACTGCCAATCCTTTTAGCCCCAAAACCCCTCCCCCCCCAAAATGACCAAAACCGCACTGCCCCTTTTATCCCGATTCTCAAAATGACCAATTCCAGAGCCCTTTTATCCCAAATGGGTCCCCCCCAAAAATGACAAAAATTGCACTGCCGGCCTTTTATCCCAAATTGGGTCCAAAATGACCAAAAACGCACTGCGGCCCTTTTATCCAGAACAGGTCACCAAAATGGCCAAAATCAAATAGCACTGCCGGCCCTTTTATCCCAGAAATGGGTCCAAAAATGACCAAAAATTGCACTGCGGCCCTTTTATCCCAAAATGGGTCCAAAATGACAAAATTGCCGGCTTTAAACTGCAAATTGGCCCATTTTTTAATTGGGTCAAAAGACCAAAAATCGCACTGAAACAAGGTCAAAATGACCAAAATCCGCATCTGCCGGCCCTTTTAATCCCAAAATGGGTGCAAATCGCTCTGACTTTTAGCCAAAAATTGCAACGCACTGCCGGCCATTATATCTCGAATTGGGTCCTAAATGACCCACTGCGGCCCAATTAGCAAAAATTCACTGGGCCCTTTTATCAAAATGACCAAACCGACCACTGCTTTGCGGCCCTTTTATCCATGAAACAGGCCAAAAATGACCAAATGCCACTGCTGCGGCACTTTTAGAAACGGGTCCAAAATGACAGAATGGGTCCAGAACAGGCCAAAAATGACCAAAAAACTGCCGGCCTTTTATACCACTGTCGGCTGCCTTTTATCCCAAAATGGGTCCAAAATGGACAAAAATTGCAACTGACGGCCCTTTTATCCAAAATGGGTCCAAAATGACAAAAATTGCACTGCCGGCCCTTTTATCCAGAAAGGGTACCAAAATGACCAAAACCGCACTGCCGGCCCTTTTATCCAGAAACAGGTCAAAAATGACCAAATCTGCCGCACTGGGTCAAAAGACCATAAACGCCGGCCCTTTTATCCCAAAATGCGGGTCCAAAATGACAAAAATTGCACTGCCGGCCTTTTATCCAGAAACGGGTCCAAAATGACCAAAATCGCACTGCCGGCCCTTTTATCCCAGTCCATCCAAAAGAAACGGGTCCAAAATGACACAAAAATTGCACTGCCGGCCCTTTTATCCAGAAATGGGTCCAAATGACCAAAATCGCACTGCCGGCCCTTTTATCCAGAAATGGTCCAAAATGACAAAAATCGCAAGCGCCACGGCCCTTTTATCAGGAAAATGGGCCAAAATGACCAAAAAATCGCACTGCGGGCCCTTTTATCCAAGAAAATAGGTCCAAAATGACAAAAATGCACTGCCGGCCCTTTTATCCAGAAAATGGGTCCAAAATGACAAAAATCGCACGTGCCGGCCCTTTTATCCAGAAATTAGGTCCAAAATGGACAAAATCGCACTAACAAAATGACCAAAATGCACTTTTATCCCAAAATGGGTCCAAATCGCACTGCCGGCCCTTTTATCCAGAAAGGGTCCAAATGAACCAAAACCGCACTGCCGGCCCCCTTTTTTTTTTTATTCCCAAAACCGGCCCTTTTAGCTCTGCGGCCCTTTTTATTCCAAAATGGGTCCAAAATGACAAAAATCCGCACTGCCGGCCTTTTCCAGAAACAGGCAAAAAAATCCAGAATTTAGCCGAATTGGGTCCAAAATGACCAAAAAAACGCACTGCCGGCCCATTTAACCAGGAATTAGGTCCCAAATTGCACTGCCGGCCCTTTTATCCCAAAATGGGTCAAAATTGACAAAATTGCACTGCCGCCCTTTTATCCAGAAAACGGGGTCCAAAATGACCAAAATCCGCAACTGCCGGCCCTTTATCCAGAAATTAAGGTCCAAAATGACAAAATCCCACTGCCGGCACTTTTATCCCAAAATGGGTCCAAAAATGACAAAAAATTGCACTGCCGGCCCTTTTAGCTGGAATAAGTCCAAAATGACAAAAATCCCACTGCCGGCCCTTTTATCTTGAAATGGGTCCAAAATGACCAAAATCGCACTGCCGGTCCTTTTATCCCAAATGGGTCCAAAATGACAAAAATTGCACTGCCGGCCATTTATCCCAAAATGGGTGCAAAATGACAAACTGCTGGGCCATTTTATCTCGCAAAATTGGGTCCAAATGACCAAAATCGCACTGCCGGGCCCTTTTAGCCAGAATTAGGTCCAAAATGACAAAAACCGCACGACTGCGGCCTTTTTAAACCAGAAACAGGCCAAAAATGACCAAAATCGCACTAGCCAGAAGCTGAAGAAAGGCCCTTTTATCCCAAAATGGGTCCAAAAATGACAAAAACTTGCACTGCCGGCCCTTTTAATCCCAGAAATGGGTCCAAAATGACCAAAATCGCATGCGGACTCTTTTAGCCGAATTGGGTCCAAAATGAGTCCAAACAAAAATCGCACTGCGGCCCCCTTTTATCCCAAAATGGTGCAAAATGACAAAAATTGCACTGCGGCCCTTTTATCCAGAAACAGGCAAAAATGACCAAAATCGGCACTGCCCTGCGGCACTTTTAGCCAGAATTTGGGTCCAAAATGACCAAAAAACGCACTGCGGCCTTTTATCCCAGAAATGGGTCCAAAATGACAAAAATTGCACTGCCGGCCCTTTTATCCCGAAACGCGGCACTAAAAACCGCGGCCCTTTTATCCAGAAACAGGTCCAAAATGACCAAAATTCGCACTGCCGGCCTTTTATCCAGAAAATGGGTCCAAAATGACAAAAATCACACTGCCGGCCCTTTTATCCAGAAACGGGTCCAAAATGACCAAAATCGCACTGCCGGCCCTTTTAGCCAGAATTAGGTCCAAAATGACCAAAATCGCACTGCCGGCCCTTTTATCCCAAAATGGGTCCAAAATGACAAAAATTGCACTGCCGGCCCTTTTATCCCAAAATGGGTCCAAAATGACAAAAATTGCACTGCCGGCCCTTTTAGCTGGAAATAAGTCCAAAATGACAAAAATCACACTGCCGGCCCTTTTATCCCAAAATGGGTGCAAAATGACAAAAATTGCACTACCGGCCATTTTATCACGAATTGGGTCCAAAATGACAAAAATTGCACTGCCGGCCCTTTTATCCAGAATTGGGTCCAAAATGACAAAAATCGCACTGCCGGCCCTTTATCCCAAAATGGGTCCAAAATGACAAAAATTGCACTGCCGGCCCCTTTTATCCAGAAACAGGTCCAAAATGACCAAAACCGCACTGCCGGCCCTTTTATCCAGAAATGGGTCCAAAATGACCAAAATTGCACTGCCGGCCTTTTAGCCAGAATTAGGTCCAAAATGACCAAAAATTGCACTGCTGGCCCTTTTATCCCAAAATGGGTCAAAATAGACAAAAATGCACTGCCGGCCCTTTTATCCCAGAAATGGGTCCAAAATGACCAAAATCGCACTGCCGGCCCTTTTATCCAAATTTGGTCCAAAATGACCAAAATGCAATTTTTCCCACTGGTCCCAAATTTGCACTGCCGGCCTTTTAGCAGAAAATAAGTCCAAAATGACCAAAATCGCACTGCCGGCCCTTTTATCCAGAATTGGGTCCAAAATGACAAAATTCGCACTGCCGGCCCTTTTATCCCAAAATGGGTCCAAAATGACCAAAAATTGCACTGCCGGCCCTTTTATCCAAAATGGGTCCAAAATGACTTTAAAAAATTGCACTGCCGGGTCCAAAATTACCAAAATCGCACTGCGGCCCTGTATCCCAGAAAAGAAAACAGGTGCAAAATGACCAAAATCGCACTGCCGGCCCTTTTATCCAGAAACAGGCCAAAAAAATGACCAAAATCGCACTGCCGGCCCTTTTATCCAGAATTGGGTCCAAAATGACCAAAAATTGCACTGCGGCCCTTTTATCCCAAAATGGGTCCAAAATGACAAAAATTGCACTGCCGGCCCTTTTATCCCAGAAACGGGTCCAAAATGACAAAAAAAAACAAAACGCACTGCGGCCCTTTTATCCCCTCGAAACACAGTCCAAAATGACCAAAATCGCACTGCCGGCCCTTTTATCCCAAAATGGTCAAAATGACAAAAATTGCACTGCCGGCCCTTTTATCCATTGGGAAACGGGCCTTTTGCCCAAAATGACCAAAATCGCACTGCCGGCCCTTTTAGCCAGAATTAGGTCCAACATGACCAAATCGCATGCCGGCCCTTTTATCCAGAATTAGGTCCAAAATGACCAAAATTGCACTGCCGGCCCTTTTATCCCAAAATGGGTCCAAAATGACAAAAATTGCACTGCCGGCCCTTTTATCCAGAAACGGGTCCAAAATGACCAAAACCGCACTGCCGGCCCTTTTATCCAGAAACAGGTCCAAAATGACCAAAATCGCACTGCCGGCCCTTTTATCCCAAAATGGGTCCAAAATGACAAAAATTGCACTGCCGGCCCTTTTATCCAGAAACGGGTCCAAAATGACCAAAATCGCACTGCCGGCCCTTTTAGCCAGAATTAGGTCCAAAATGACCAAAAACGCACTGCTGGCCCTTTTATCCCAAAATGGGTCCAAAATGACAAAAATCGCACTGCCGGCCCTTTTATCCAGAATTAGGTCCAAAATGACCAAAATCGCACTGCCGGCCCTTTTAGCCAGAATTAGGTCCAAAATGACCAAAAATGCACTTTTATCCCAAAATGGGTCCAAAATGACAAAAATTGCACTGCCGGCCCTTTTATCCAGAAACTGGTCCAAAATGACCAAAACCGCACTGCCGGCCCTTTTATCCAGAAACAGGTCCAAAATGACCAAAATCCCACTGCCGGCCCTTTTATCCCAAAATGGGTCCAAAATGACAAAAATTGCACTGACGGCCCTTTTATCCAGAATTGGGTCCAAAATGACCAAAATTGCACTGCCGGCCCTTTAATCCCAAAATGGGTGCAAAATGACAAAAATTGCACTGCCGGCCATTTTATCTCGAATTGGGTCCAAAATGACCAAAATCGCACTGCCGGCCCTTTTATCCAGAAACGGGTCCAAAATGACCAAAATCGCACTGCCGGCCCTTTTATCCAGAAACAGGCCAAAAATGACCAAAATCGCACTGCCGGCCCTTTTAGCCAGAATTAGGTCCAAAATGACCAAAAACGCACTGCTGGCCCTTTTATCCCAAAATGGGTCCAAAATTACAAAAATTGCACTGCCGGCCCTTTTATCCAGAAACGGGTCCAAAATGACCAAAATCGCACTGCCGGCCCTTTTATCCAGAATTGGGTCCAAAATGACCAAAAAACTGCTGGCCCTTTTATCCCAAAATGGGTCCAAAATGACAAAAATTGCACTGCCGGCCCTTTTATCCAGAAACGGGTCCAAAATGACAAAAATCGCACTGCCGGCCCTTTTATCCAGAAACAGGTCCAAAATGACCAAAATCCCACTGCCGGCCCTTTTATCCCAAAATGGGTCCAAAATGACAAAATTGCACTGCCGGCCCTTTTATCCAGAAACGGGTCCAAATTGTCCAAAACCGCACTGCCGGCCCTTTTATCCAGAAACTGCCGGCCCTTTTATCCAGAAACGGGTCCAAATGACCAAAATCGCACTGCCGGCCCTTTTATCCCAAAATGGGTCCAAAATGACAAAAATTGCACTGCCGGCCCTTTTATCCCAAAATGGGTCCAAAATGACAAAAATTGCACTGCCGGCCCTTTTATCCCAAAATGGGTGCAAAATGACAAAAATTGCACTGCCGGCCATTTTATCTCGAATTGGGTCCAAAATGACCAAAATCGCACTGCCGGCCCTTTTAGCCAGAATTAGGTCCAAAATGACCAAAACCGCACTGCCGGCCCTTTTATCCAGAAACAGGCCAAAAATGACCAAAATCGCACTGCCGGCACTTTTAGCCAGAATTGGGTCCAAAATGACAAAAACGCACTGCCGGCCCTTTTATCCAGAATTGGTCCAAAATGACCAAAATTGCACTGCCGGCCCTTTTATCCCAAAATGGGTCCAAAATGACAAAAATTGCACTGCCGGCCCTTTTATCCAGAAACGGGTCCAAAATGACCAAAACCGCACTGCCGGCCCTTTTATCCAGAAACAGGTCCAAAATGACCAAAATCGCACTGCCGGCCCTTTTATCCCAAAATGGGTCCAAAATGACAAAAATTGCACTGCCGGCCCTTTTATCCCAGAAAGGGTCCAAAATGACCAAAATCGCACTGCCGGCCCTTTTATCCAGAAACGGTTCCAAAATGACCAAAATCGCACTGCCGGCCCTTTTATCAGAAAATGGGTCCAAAATGACAAAATCGCACTGCCGGCCCTTTTATCCAGAATTAGGTCCAAAATGACCAAAATTGCACTGCTGGCCCTTTTATCCCAAAATGGGTCCAAAATGACAAAAATTGCACTGCGCCCTTTTTATCCAGAAACGGGTCCAAAATGACAAAATCGCACTGCCGGCCTTTTATCCAGAAACAGTCCAAAATGACCAAAAACCCACTGCCGGCCTTTTATCCCAAAATGGGTCCAAAAAAAAGGGGTATACAAAAATAAAGCACTGCAGGCCATATTATCCAAAATTTTTTTTTTGTTTGTTTTTTATTTTTTTTTTTTGGTTTTTTTTTTTTTGGGTTTTTTTTTTTTTGTTGGGTTGGGGTTTGGTTTTTTGTTTGGTTTGGGGGGTTGTTTTTTTTTTGTTTTTTTTTTTTTTTTTTTTTTTTTTTTCTCCTTTTTTTTTTTTTTTTTTTTTTTTAATTTTTGTTTTTTTGTGTTTTTTTTTTTTTTTTTTTTTTTTTTTGTTTTTTTTTGGGTGCAAACGCACAAATCGCACCGCCGGCACATTTATTGATTGGAATCCCAAAATGACCATTAATCGCACTGCCAATAAATGTAAATAATAGCCAGAATTAGGTGCAAAAGAAGGTTTGTGTGTTTTAGTTTAACTAAAAAAAAAAAAAAAAAATAAATAAAAAAAAAAAAAAAATTTTTATAAAAAAAATAGTATTAAGAAATTAAAAAAATAAAAAAAGAAAAAAAAAGGATAAAAAAAAAAAAAAAAAAAAAATAGAAATAAAAAAAAAAAAAAAAAAAAAAAAAGTTGAAAATAGAAAAGATATTATTAAAAACAAAATTTATAAATGAGAGTAAAAAAAAAAAGTAGAAAAAAAAAAAAACGATAACCACAAAAAAAACAAAAAAAGTATGATAAAAAAAAAAAAAAGAACAAACACAACCACCAAAATACGCACTGGGCCCAAAAATGTATACCCCAGACACACACACCGCAAATTAACATAAACCAACCCATCGCACTGCCGGCACTGCTTCAAAAGCAAAAATGTACATTGGTACAAAACCCCCTAAATGACAAAAAATACAAAAAACAACAAACCCCGCAAAATGTAGCCCCAAAAAAACCTAACCTACCCTTTTTTTTACCCCCCCCCCCACTGAAAAAAAAAAACAATCACACAACACAACACCAGAAAAACGAAAAAAACAAACCACCCCCCCCCACCCCCACCCACACAAATCCCCACCCCCACACCGGCCCTTACCACCCCTCGACCAGACTACCCACCAAGCCCCCAGTCCTCCCAAAACCACCCTCCCTGACCCCCAATACCCCCCCCGACACTGCCGGCCCTTCTTACCCAGAATTGGGTCCAAAATTGACAAAAATTGCACTGCCGGCCCTTTTATCCCAAATCGGGTCCAAAATGACAAAAATTGCACTGCCGGCCCTTTTATCCAGAAACAGGTCAAAAAATGACCAAAATCGCACTGCCGGCCCTTTTATCCCAAAATGGGTCCAAAATGACAAAAATTGCACTGCCGGCCCTTTTATCCAGAAACGGGTCCAAAATGACCAAAATCGCACTGCCGGCCCTTTTATCCAGAAACGGGTCCAAAATGACCAAAATCGCACTGCCGGCCCTTTTATCCAGAAACAGGCCAAAAATGACCAAAATCGCACTGCCGGCCCTTTTAGCCAGAATTAGGTCCAAAATGACCAAAAACGCACTGCTGGCCCTTTTATCCCAAAATGGGTCCAAAATTACAAAAATTGCACTGCCGGCCCTTTTATCCAGAAACGGGTCCAAAATGACCAAAATCGCACTACCGGCCCTTTTAACCAGAATTAGGTCCAAAATGACCAAAAATGCACTTTTATCCCAAAATGGGTCCAAAATGACAAAAATTGCACTGCCGGCCCTTTTATCCAGAAACTGGTCCAAAATGACCAAAACCGCACTGCCGGCCCTTTTATCCCAAAAAGGGTCCAAAATGACAAAAATTGCACTGACGGCCCTTTTATCCAGAATTGGGTCCAAAATGACCAAAATTGCACTGCCGGCCCTTTTATCCCAAAATGGGTCCAAAATGACAAAAATTGCACTGCCGGCCCTTTTATCCAGAAACAGGCCAAAAATGACCAAAATCGCACTGCCGGAACTTCTAGCCAGAATTGGGTCCAAAATGACAAAAATTGCACTGCCGGCCCTTTTATCCAGGATTGGGTCCAAAATGACCAAAATTGCACTGCCGGCCCTTTTATCCCAAAATGGGTCCAAAATGACAAAAATTGCACTGCCGGCCCTTTTATCCAGAAACGGGTCCAAAATGACCAAAACCGAACTGCCGGCCCTTTTATCCAGAAACAGGTCAAAAATGACCAAAATCCCACTGCCGGCCCTTTTATCCCAAAATGGGTCCAAAATGACAAAAATCGCACTGCCGACCCTTTTAGCCAGAATAAGGTCCAAAATGACAAAAAATTGCACTGCCGGCCCTTTTATCCCAAAATGGGTCAAAAATGACAAAAATTGCACTGCCGGCCCTTTTATCCAGAAACAGGTCCAAAATGACAAAAATTGCACTGCCGGCCCTTTTATCCCAAAATGCGTCCAAAATGACCAAAATCGCACTGCCGGCCCTTTTAGCCAGAATTAGGTCCAAAATGACCAAAACCGCACTGCCGGCCCTTTTAGCCAGAATTAGGTCCAAAATGACCAAAACCGCAACTGCCGGCCCTTTTATCCAGAAACAGGCCAAAAATGACCAAAATCGCACTGCTGGCACTTTTAGCCAGAATTGGGTCCAAAATGACAAAAATTGCACTGCCGGCCCTTTTATCCCAAAATGGGTGCAAAATGACAAAAATTGCACTGCCGGCCCTTTTATCCAGAAACAGGCCAAAAATGACCAAAATCGGACTGCCGGCACTTTTAGCCAGAATTGGGTCCAAAATGACCAAAAACGCACTGCCGGCCCTTTTATCCCAAAATGGGTCCAAAATGACAAAAATTGCACTGCCGGCCCTTTTATCCAGAAACGGGTCCAAAATGACTAAAAACCGCACTGCCGGCCCTTTTATCCAGAAACAGGTCCAAAATGACCAAAATCGCACTGCCGGCCCTTTTATCCCAAAATGGGTCCAAAATTACAAAAATTGCACTGCCGGCCCTTTTATCCAGAAAAGGGGCCAAAATGACCAAAATCGCACTGCCGGCCCTTTTAGCCAGAATTAGGTCCAAAATGACCAAAACCGCACTGCCGGCCCTTTTATCCAGAATTGGGTCCAAAATGACCAAAATTGCACTGCCGGCCCTTTTATCCCAAAATGGGTCCAAAATGACAAAAATTGCACTGCCGGCCCTTTTAGCTGGAAATAAGTCCAAAATGACAAAAATCACACTGCCGGCCCTTTTATCCCAAAATGGGTGCAAAATGACAAAAATTGCACTACCGGCCATTTTATCTCGAATTGGGTCCAAAATGACCAAAATCGCACTGCCGGCCCTTTTAGCCAGAATTGGGTCCAAAATTACCAAAATTGCACTGCCGGCCCTTTTATCCCAAAATGGGTCAAAAATGACAAAAATTGCACTGCCGGCCCTTTTATCCAGAAACAGGTCCAAAATGACCAAAATTGCACTGCCGGCCCTTTTATCCAGAAACGGGCCAAAAATGACCAAAATCGCACTGCCGGCCCTTTTAGCCAGAATTAGGTCCAAAATGACCAAAAACGCACTGCTGGCCCTTTTATCCCAAAATGGGTCCAAAATTACAAAAATTGCACTGCCGGCCCTTTTATCCAGAAACGGGTCCAAAATGACCAAAATCGCACTACCGGCCCTTTTAACCAGAATTAGGTCCAAAATGACCAAAAATGCACTTTTATCCCAAAATGGGTCCAAAATGACAAAAATTGCACTGCCGGCCCTTTTAGCTGGAAATAAGTCCAAAATGACCAAAACCGCACTGCCGGCCCTTTTATCCAGAAACAGGTCCAAAATTACCAAAATCCCACTGCCGGCCCTTTTATCCCAAAATGGGTCCAAAATGACAAAAATTGCACTGCCGGCCCTTTTATCCAGAAACAGGTACAAAATAACCAAAATCACACTGCCGGACCTTTAATCCCAAAATGGGTGCAAAATGACATTTTATCTCGAATTGGGTCCAAAATTACCAAAATCGCACTGCCAATCCTTTTAGCCAGAATTAGGTACAAAATGACCAAAACCGCACTGCCGGCCCTTTTATCCAGAAACAGGCCAAAAATGACCAAAAACGCACTGCCGGCCCTTTTATCCAGAATTGGGTCCAAAATGACCAAAATTGCACTGCCGGCCCTTTTATCCCAAAATGGGTCCAAAATAACAAAAAATGCACTGCTGGCCCTTTTATCCAGAAACGGGTCCAAAATGACCAAAACCGCACTGCCGGCCCTTTTATCCAGAAACAGGTCCAAAATGACCAAAATCGCACTGCCGGCCCTTTTATCCCAAAATGGGTCCAAAATGACAAAAATTGCACTGCCGGCCCTTTTATCCAGAAACGGGTCCAAAATGACCAAAATCGCACTGCCGGCCCTTTTATCCAGAAACGGGTCCAAAATGACCAAAATCGCACTGCCGGCCCTTTTAGCCAGAATTAGGTCCAAAATGACCAAAACCGCACTGCCGGCCCTTTTATCCAGAATTGGGTCCAAAATGACCAAAAACGCACTGCCGGCCCTTTTATTCCAAAATGGGTCTAAAATGACAAAAATTGCACTGCCGGCCCTTTTATCCAGAAACGGGTCCAAAATCGCACTGCCGGCCCTTTTAGCCAGAATTATTTCCAAAATGACCAAAAACGCACTGCAAATTGCACTGCCGGCCCTTTTATCCAGAAACGGGTCCAAAATGACCAAAATCGCACTGCCGGCCCTTTTAACCAGAATTAGGTCCAAAATGACCAAAAATGCACTTTTATCCCAAAATGGGTCCAAAATGACAAAAATTGCACTGCCGGCCCTTTTAGCTGGAAATAAGTCCAAAATGACAAAAATCCCACTGCCGGACCTTTTAGCTTGAAATGGGTCCAAAATGACAAAAATTGCACTGCCGGCCCTTTTAGCTGGAAATGGGTCCAAAATGACAAAAATTGCACTGCCGGCCCTTTTAGCCAAAATTAGGTCCAAAATGACCAAAATCGCACTGCCGGCCCTTTTAGCCAGAATTAGGTCCAAAATGACCAAAAACGCACTGCAGGCCCTTTTAGCCCAAAATGGGTCCAAAATGACCAAAATCGCACTGCCGACCCTTTTAGCCAGAATTGGGTCCAAAATGACCAAAACCGCACTGCCGGCCCTTTTATCCCAAAATGGGTCCAAAATGACAAAAATCACACTGCCGGCCCTTTTAGCTGGAAATGGGTCCAAAATGACAAAAATTGCACTGCCGGCCCTTTTAGCCAGAATTAGGTCCAAAATGACCAAAATCGCACTGCCGGCCCTTTTATCCAGAAACGGGTCCAAAATGACCAAAACCGCACTGCCAGCCCTTTTATCCAGAAACAGGTCCAAAATAACCAAAATCACACTGCCGGCCCTTTAATCCCAAAATGGGTGCAAAATGACAAAAATTGCACTGCCGGCCATTTTATCTCGAATTGGGTCCAAAATGACCAAAATCGCACTGCCAATCCTTTTAGCCAGAATTAGGTACAAAATGACCAAAACCGCACCTTTTATCCAGAAACAGGCCAAAAATGACCAAAATCGCACTGCCGGCACTTTTAGCCAGAATTGGGTCCAAAATGACCAAAAACGCACTGCCGGCCCTTTTATCCAGAATTGGGTCCAAAATGACCAAAATTGCACTGCCGGCCCTTTTATCCCAAAATGGGTCCAAAATGACAAAAATTGCACTGCCGGCCCTTTTATCCAGAAACGGGTCCAAAAAGACCAAAATCGCACTGCCGGCCCTTTTAGCCAGAATTAGGTCCAAAATGACCAAAAACGCACTGCTGGCCCTTTTATCCCAAAATGGGTCCAAAATTACAAAAATTGCACTGCCGGCCCTTTTATCCAGAAACGGGCCAAAAATGACCAAAATCGCACTGCCGGCACTTTTAGCCAGAATTGGGTCCAAAATGACCAAAAACGCACTGCCGGCCCTTTTATCCAGAATTGGGTCCAAAATGACCAAAATTGCACTGCCGGCCCTTTTATCCCAAAATGGGTCCAAAATGACAAAAATTGCACTGCCGGCCCTTTTATCCAGAAACGGGTCCAAAATGACCAAAATCGCACTGCCGGCCCTTTTATCCAGAAACGGGTCCAAAATGACCAAAATCGCACTGCCGGCCCTTTTAGCCAGAATTAGGTCCAAAATGACCAAAAACGCACTGCTGGCCCTTTTATCCCAAAATGGGTCCAAAATTACAAAAATTGCACTGCCGGCCCATTTATCCAGAAACGGGTCCAAAATGACCAAAATCGCACTACCGGCCCTTTTAACCAGAATTAGGTCCAAAATGACCAAAAATGCACTTTTATCCCAAAATGGGTCCAAAATGACAAAAATTGCACTGCCGGCCCTTTTAGCTGGAAATAAGTCCAAAATGACAAAAATCCCACTGCCGGACCTTTTAGCTTGAAATGGGTCCAAAATGACCAAAATCCCACTGCCGGCCCTTTTATCCCAAAATGGGTCCAAAATGACAAAAATTGCACTGACGGCCCTTTTATCCAGAATTGGGTCCAAAATGACCAAAATTGCACTGCCGGCCCTTTTATCCCAAAATGGGTCCAAAATGACAAAAATTGCACTGCCGGCCCTTTAATCCCAAAATGGGTGCAAAATGACAAAAATTGCACTGCCGGCCATTTTATCTCGAATTGGGTCCAAAATGAACAAAATCGCACTGCCAATCCTTTTAGCCAGAATTAGGTACAAAATGACCAAAACCGCACTGCCGGCCCTTTTATCCAGAAACAGGCCAAAAATGACCAAAATCGCACTGCCGGCACTTTTAGCCAGAATTGGGTCCAAAATGACCAAAAACGCACTGCCGGCCCTTTTATCCAGAATTTGGTCCAAAATGACCAAAATTGCACTGCCGTCCCTTTTATCCCAAAATGGGTCCAAAATGACAAAAATTGCACTGCCGGCCCTTTTATCCAGAAACGGGTCCAAAATTACCAAAACCGCACTGCCGGCCCTTTTATCCAGAAACAGGTCCAAAATGACCAAAATCGCACTGCCGGCCCTTTTATCCCAAAATGGTTCCAAAATGACAAAAATCCCACTGCCGGCCCTTTAATCCAGAAACGGGTCCAAAATGACCAAAATCGCACTACCGGCCCTTTTATCCAGAAACGGGTCAAAAAAGAACCAAAATTGCACTGCCGGCCCTTTTATCCAGAAACGGGTCCAAAATGACCAAAACCGCACTGCCGGCCCTTTTATCCAGAAACAGGTCCAAAATGACCAAAATCCCACTGCCGGCCCTTTTATCCCAAAATGGGTCCAAAATGACAAAAATTGCACTGACGGCCCTTTTATCCAGAATTGGGTCCAAAATGACCAAAATTGCACTGCCGGCCCTTTTATCCCAAAATGGGTCCAAAATGACAAAAATTGCACTGCCGGCCCTTTAATCCCAAAATGGGTGCAAAATGACAAAAATTGCACTGCCGGCCATTTTATCTCGAATTGGGTCCAAAATGAACAAAATCGCACTGCCAATCCTTTTAGCCAGAATTAGGTACAAAATGACCAAAACCGCACTGCCGGCCCTTTTATCCAGAAACAGGCCAAAAATGACCAAAATCGCACTGCCGGCACTTTTAGCCAGAATTGGGTCCAAAATGACCAAAAACGCACTGCCGGCCCTTTTATCCAGAATTGGGTCCAAAATGACCAAAATTGCACTGCCGTCCCTTTTATCCCAAAATGGGTCCAAAATGACAAAAATTGCACTGCCGGCCCTTTTATCCAGAAACGGGTCCAAAATTACCAAAACCGCACTGCCAGCCCTTTTATCCAGAAACAGGTCCAAAATGACCAAAATCGCACTGCCGGCCCTTTTATCCCAAAATGGTTCCAAAATGACAAAAATCCCACTGCCGGCCCTTTAATCCAGAAACGGGTCCAAAATGACCAAAATCGCACTACCGGCCCTTTTATCCAGAAACGGGTCAAAAAAGAACCAAAATTGCACTGCCGGCCCTTTTAGCCAGAATTAGGTCCAAAATGACCAAAACCGCACTGCCGGCCCTTTTATCCAGAATTGGGTCCAAAATGACCAAAAACGCACTGCCGGCACTTTTATCCCAAAATGGGTCCAAAATGACAAAAATTGCACTGCCGGCCCTTTTAGCTGGAAATAAGTCCAAAATGACAAAAATCCCACTGCCGGACCTTTTAGCTTGAAATGGGTCCAAAATGACCAAAAAACGCACTGCCGGCCCTTTTATCCCAAAATGGGTCCAAAATCACAAAAACTGCACTGCCGGCACTTTTATCCCAAAATGGGTCCAAAATGACAACAATTGCACTGCCGGCCATTTTATCCAGAAACGGGTCCAAAATGTCCAAAACCGCACTGCCAGCTAGGGATGAGCCGAACACCCCCGGGTTCGGTTCGAACCAGAACCTTCGAACGGACCGAAAGTTCGCGCGAATTTTCGAACCCTATACGTTATAATGGACGCGAACGTTCGAAATCAAAAGTGCTAATTACAACGGCCAATATGCATGTTAATGTCATAAAACAGGTTTGGGGACCCGGGTCCTGCCCCAGGGGACATATATCAATGCAAAAAGAACTTTTAAAAACTAACGTTTTTTCGGGAGCAGTCATTTTAATGATGCATAAAGTGAAAAAAAAAAGTGACATTTTCCTTTAAATATGGTACCTGGGGGGTGTCCAAAGTATGCCTGTGAAGTGGCATGTGTTTCCCGTGTTTAGAACTGTCCTTGCACAAAATGACAATTTGTAAAGGAAAAAAAGAAGCCATTTAAAACCACTTGCGGCTTTAGGTTTGATCTTAAGTAGAATCTGAACAGGTACATTATGAAGTGTAGCTCCATCCCAAAAAAATCTATTTTTAAGCTTTTTGGAGAACATAGGGAGGGGTTATCACCCCTGTAACATTTGCTGTCTTTGCACATCTGTTCAGAACATGTCACCTCACTTTCCGTCCCAATGACAAATGTTTTTGGAAAAAGTGGGGTTTTAATTGAAACAAGGATTGGTGATAAAGTATCAGTAGAGAGGAGATACCTTTTTCCCAAATTAAATCTAACAGGATAGAATTTCCCTTCCTAGGGGTAGATTTCCTCTCACTTCCTGTTTTCTCTTTCCATTTTCAAGTAGGAGTCGTTTGTAAGTTGGATGTTTGAAAGTAGGGGCCTGGCGTATATACTCTGCAGAAATTTGCCCTATTAGATGTTGGTGTAGCCACAAGACTGGTGGGCACAGGAATGGGCCCTGCTGTGAGTTAATAGATCAAGATTTGTAATTGCATGCACCTGTTGAACAGGGCAGAAAAATTGGGCCTTTGGCGGTGGTGGTGGACGGTGTTGCCACAAGACTGTAGGCCCTCATAGTTACTCTTGGTGGGCGCAGGAATGGGCCCTGCTGTGAGTTATTAGATCAAGATTTGTAATTGCAAGCACCTGATGAACAGGGCAGAAAAATTGGGCCTTTGGCGGTGGTGGTGGACGGTGTTGCCACAAGACTGCAGGCCCTCATAGTTACTCTTGGTGGGCGCAGGAATGGGCCCTGCTGTGAACTATTAGATCAAGATTTGTAATTACCCGCCCCTGTTAAACAGGGGCTGAAAAATTGTGCCTTAGGCACTGGTGCTGGTGCCACAACACTGCAACCCGGCCCTCACAGATACTGTACTTGGAGCACAGCAGTCACACGTGTTGCGAAGCATTTTTTTTTAAAAAATTGTAAGTACACGCCCCCTGTTAAACAGGGGCTGAAAAATTGTGCCTTAGGCACTGGTGCCACAACACTGCAACACGGCCCTCACAGAGACTGTACTTGGAGCACAGCAGTCACACGTGTTGCGAAGCATTTTTTTAAAAAATTGTAAGTACACGCCCCTGTTAAACAGGGGCTGAAAAATTGTGCCTTAGGCACTGGTGCCACAACACTGCAACACGGCCCTCACAGAGACTGTACTTGGAGCACAGCAGTCACACGTGTTGCGAAGCATTTTTTAAAAAATTGTAAGTACACGCCCCCTGTTAAACAGGGGCTGAAAAATTGTGCCTTAGGCACTGGTGCTGGTGCCACAACACTGCAACACGGCCCTCACAGAGACTGTACTTGGAGCACAGCAGTCACACGTGTTGCGAAGCATTTTTTTTAAAAATTGTAAGTACACGCCCCTGTTAAACAGGGGCTGAAAAATTGTGCCTTAGGCACTGGTGTGGTGGCATGGATCATTGAGGAGGAGGAAGAGGATAGTCAGTGAACATAAGAGGACAGTCACTCAGCATCAGCATAGGCAGTCTTGAAGGGATGTGACATTAAAAATTATTCGGTTATATCCGCCTCAGGTGCCTGGTAGCTGGTGGTGATCCAAGACTGATTCATTTTGATGAAGGTCAGTCGATCAACCGAGGCGGTGGACAGGCGCACCCTATGATCAGTCACAAATCCTCCAGCAGCACTGAATGTGCGTTCGGAAGAACGCTGGAGGCAGGACAGGCCAGTAGCTCAATTGCATACTGTGCAAGCTCTGGCCAGTGATCCATCCTCAGGACCCAGTAAGCCAGAGGATTTTCGGTGGGAAAGGTGTCCAAGTCTGACCTTGCCCCAAGGTATTCCTGCACCATGTATATCAGACGCTGGCGATGGTTGCTGGAACCGATCATACCTTGGGGCTGCGGACTAAAAAATTGTCTGAACGCATCGGTCAGACGTCCACCTTCCCCACCGCTCCTTCTGCCACTGACCGAAGCCTCAGCAACTCGTCGCCCAGGACCAGGAGTTTGTAGCCTCCCAGTTTCTGGGAACGCGTTGCACAGACCTTTCTGCAAGGCCTCCCTGAGATGTCTCATCCTCTGCTCCCTCTGCGACGGCAAGATAAGGTCCGCAACCTTACCCTTGTACCGCGGATCAAGGAGAGTGGCCAGCCAGTAATGGTCCCCTCTCCTTGATCCGAAGAACACGAGGATCCTTCCGCAGGCTTTGCAGGATCAGGGAGGCCATGCAGCGTAGGTTAGCTGAGGCATTCGGTCCGGAGTCTTCTGGGTCACTGAGGATGACATGATCGCCAGCCACCTCCTCCCAGCCACGTACAAGTCCACTGGCTTGTTGGGACTGTACATCATCCTAAAAGACTGCTGCTGCTGATGCTGAGTGCCAGGCTCCACCTCCATGCTCACACAATCCTCCTCCTCCTCCTCCTCCTCCTCCTCCTCATCCTCTTCCTGTGTGATGGGTGGGACAGAAGGAACACTGTCCGGATAAAGGGGGCCTTGAGAGGCAAGGAAGTCCTCCTCTTCCTGCCTCTGTTCTGCCTCAAGTGCCCTGTCCATGATCCCACGCAGCGTATGCTCCAACAGGTGGACAAGAGGGACAGTGTCACTGATGCATGCACTGTCACTGCTCACCATCCTCGTGGCCTCCTCAAATGGTGAGAGACAGTGCATGCATCCCTGATCATGCTCCACTGACGTGGGGAAAAAAAACCAAGCTCCCCTGACCCTGTCCTGGTGCCGTAGTCGCAAAGGTACTCATTGATGGCCCTCTGCTGCGTGTGCAGTCGCTGCAGCATGGCCAACGTTGAGTTCCACCTGGTGGGCATGTCAGATATTAGGCGGTTCTTGGGCAGGTTCAGCTCCTTTTGCAGCTCAGTCAGCCGAGCACTGGCATTATAAGATCGGCGGAAATGCACACAGACTTTCCTGGCCTGCCTCAGGACATCCTGTAAGCCTGGGAACCTGCCCAAGAACCGCTGCACCACCAGGTTGAGGACGTGAGCCATGCAGGGCACATGGTGAGCTGCCCCTGTCGCAGGGCGGAGAGGAGGTTGGTGCCATTGTCAGAAACGACCATTCCTGGCTTAAGCTGACGTGGCGTCAACCACCTCTCGGCCTGCCCCTGCAGAGCTGCCAGAACCTCTGGCCCAGTGTGGCTCCTGTCCCCCCAAACACACCAGCGCAAGCACGGCATGGCATCTTTTTGCCTGCGTACTTGCGTAGCCCCTTGTACGCCTACGGAGCACCGCTGGTTCCAAGGACAGAGCACTGGAGGAAGAAGAAGAGGAGGGGGTTGGAGGAGAGAGGTGTGTCACAACCAGTAGCAGTAGTCGCGTTTTGGAGGCGTGGTGGCGGAACAACCTCCAACACTACTGCACCTTGTCCTGCATCCCTCCCAGCTGCCAATAGAGTGACCCAATGGGCCGTGAAAGAAAGGTACCGTCCCTGTCCATGCCTGCTGGACCATGAGTCAGCGGTAATATGCACCTTACCGCTGACCGCCTGTCCAGCGAGGCATGGACATTGCCCTCCACATGCCGGTAGAGAGACGGAATCGCCTTCCGCGAGAAAAAGTGGCGTTTGGGAACCTGCCACTGAGGAACCGCACATTGAACAAACTCACGGAAGGGGGCCGAGTCTACCAACTGAAAAGGCAGCAGTTGAAGTGCTAGCAATTTAGCAAGGCTAGCATTCAACCGCTGGGCATGTGGATGGCTGGGAGTGTACTTCTTTCTACGGTCCAGCAGCTGGGGCAGGGAAATTTGCCTGCTGCATTCGGACGTCGGTGTACTGCAAGTACTTGGTTGTGACACACCGAATTCTACACCTTCAGTCCTCTCAGAGCAGCTTTCAGAGAGGACTGAAGGTGTAGTGGGGATGGAGATCCCAGCTGAGGAGGAGCAAGGAGAGGTCCGCTTAGTTCTTTGGTGTGGGTCTTTTATGTGTGCCTGCCAACGAGCTGCATGGCAGGTCGCCATATGTCTGGTCATGCTTGTGGTGCCCAAGCGGCTGATGTTTTGGCCACGCGAGATACGCTTGAGACAAATATTGCAAATAGCAGTGGTGCGATCTGCTGCACTCGTCTCAAAAAAGGCCCACACCAAAGAACTTTTCTGATAACGTGCAGAGGCAGCGCCCTGCACAGGCGGAGCTCTGCGGTGTTGTACAGTTGCTGTGCTGGCCTCTACCTGGCCTCCAGGGGGCATCCTGCCTCGTTGGACATGTGACGCCGCATCCTCCTCCTCCTCGTCCTCCTCCTCATCCTCTCTCCCTTGAGGCACCCACGTGGAGTCAGTGACCTCATCATCCCCTCCCTCTTCACCACTAGAGCAAACCTGGCAGTAAGCTGCAGCTGGTGGAACTGTACTGCCAGATTCCTCAAGCTGGGTATCGTCATCCGAGCCTTCGAATCGTTGGGCATCCTCCTGGAGCATGTACCCAACACTGTGCTCAAAGAGTTCGGGGGACTCCTCAGGAGGACATGGTGGGTCTAGGGAAGGGGTGGCTGATGATGCTCTGTCAGTACCTGAGCCTGGGTGAGAGAGGATGAGGAGGATGAGGAGGGCTTGGTCATCCATTCTACCAAGCCTTCAGCATGATGCGGCTCCACATGTCCAGCTGCCGAAAACAAAGACGCGCGTGTCCCATGGCCACGTGCTGATGACGATGCACGACCACGTCCACGTCCACGGCCACGTCCACTAGAAACAGAGCCTGCCTGCCCTGTGTTCTTGGCTCTGCACGCTCTGCCTCCCCTTGGCGGTCTTCCAGCCATTGTAGTCGGTAGTCCTGTGGGTGCTGCTGAGAAGAAAATATAGGAGCTCTGTGTGATGCCACTAACACACTAGAAGTCCTATGGGTGCTTCTGCAAAGAAAATAGAGGAGCTCTGTGTGATGCCACTAACACACTAGAAGTCCTGTGGGTGCTTATGCAAAGAAAATAGAGGAGCTCTGTGTGATGCCACTAACACACTAGAAGTCCTGTGGGTGCTTCTGCAAAGAAAATAGAGGAGCTCTGTGTGATGCCACTAACACACTAGAAGTCCTATGGGTGCTTCTGCAAAGAAAATAGAGGAGCTCTGTGTGATGCCACTAACACACTAGAAGTCCTGTGGGTGCTTCTGCAAAGAAAATAGAGGAGCTCTGTGTGGTGCCACTAACACACTAGAAGTCCTGTGGGTGCTTATGCAAAGAATATATAGGAGCTCTGTGTGATGCCACTAACACACTAGAAGTCCTATGGGTGCTTCTGCAAAGAAAATAGAGGAGCTCTGTGTGATGCCACTAACACACTAGAAGTCCTGTGGGTGCTTATGCAAAGAATATATAGGAGCTCTGTGTGATGCCACTAACACACTAGAAGTCCTATGGGTGCTTCTGCAAAGAAAATAGAGGAGCTCTGTGTGATGCCACTAACACACTAGAAGTCCTGTGGGTGCTTCTGCAAAGAAAATAGAGGAGCTCTGTGTGGTGCCACTAACACACTAGAAGTCCTGTGGGTGCTTATGCAAAGAATATATAGGAGCTCTGTGTGATGCCACTAACCACACTAGAAGTCCTATGGGTGCTTCTGCAAAGAAAATAGAGGAGCTCTGTGTGATGCCACTAACACACTAGAAGTCCTGTGGGTGCTTCTGCAAAGAAAATAGAGGAGCTCTGTGTGGTGCCACTAACACACTAGAAGTCCTGTGGGTGCTTATGCAAAGAATATATAGGAGCTCTGTGTGATGCCACTAACACACTAGAAGTCCTATGGGTGCTTCTGCAAAGAAAATAGAGGAGCTCTGTGTGATGCCACTAACACACTAGAAGTCCTGTGGGTGCTGCTGAGAAGAATATATAGGAGCTCTGTGTGATGCCACTAACACACTAGAAGTCCTATGGGTGCCTCTGCAAAGAAAATAGAGGAGCTCTGTGTGATGCCACTAACACACTAGAAGTCCTGTGGGTGCTTCTGCAAAGAAAATAGAGGAGCTCTGTGTGGTGCCACTAACACACTAGAAGTCCTGTGGGTGCTTCTGCAAAGAAAATAGAGGAGCTCTGTGTGGTGCCACTAACACACTAGAAGCCTGTGGGTGCTTATGCAAAGAATATATAGGAGCTCTGTGTGATGCCACTAACACACTAGAAGTCCTATGGGTGCTTCTGCAAAGAAAATAGAGGAGCTCTGTGTGATGCCACTAACACACTAGAAGTCCTGTGGGTGCTTCTGCAAAGAAAATAGAGGAGCTCTGTGTGGTGCCACTAACACACTAGAAGTCCTGTGGGTGCTTATGCAAAGAATATATAGGAGCTCTGTGTGATGCCACTAACACACTAGAAGTCCTATGGGTGCTTCTGCAAAGAAAATAGAGGAGCTCTGTGTGATGCCACTAACACACTAGAAGTCCTGTGGGTGCTGCTGAGAAGAATATATAGGAGCTCTGTGTGATGCCACTAACACACTAGAAGTCCTATGGGTGCCTCTGCAAAGAAAATAGAGGAGCTCTGTGTGATGCCACTAACACACTAGAAGTCCTGTGGGTGCTTCTGCAAAGAAAATAGAGGAGCTCTGTGTGGTGCCACTAACACACTAGAAGTCCTGTGGGTGCTTATGCAAAGAAAATAGAGGAGCTCTGTGTGATGGGACTAACACACTTCAAGTCCTATAGGTGCTTCTGGGAACAAAATATAGCTCTGTGTGTGTAATGGGACTAACACACTTCAAGTCCTATAGGTGCTTCTGGGAACAAAATATAGCTCTGTGTGTGTAATGGGACTAACACACTTCAAGTCCTATAGGTGCTTCTGGGAACAAAATATAGCTCTTTGTGTGTAATGGGACTAACACACTTCAAGTCCTATAGGTGCTTCTGGGAACAAAATATAGCTCTGTGTGTGTAATGGGACTAACACACTTCAAGTCCTATAGGTGCTTCTGGGAACAAAGTATAGCTCTTTGTGTGTAATGGGACTAACACACTTCAAGTCCTATAGGTGCTTCTGGAACAAAATATAGCTCTGTGTGTGTAATGGGACTAACACACTTCAAGTCCTATAGGTGCTTCTGGGAACAAAATATAGCTCTGTGTGTGTAATGGGACTAACACACTTCAAGTCCTATAGGTGCTTCTGGGAACAAAATATAGCTCTGTGTGTGTAATGGGACTAACACACTTCAAGTCCTATAGGTGCTTCTGGGAACAAAATATAGCTCTTTGTGTGTAATGGGACTAACACACTTCAAGTCCTATAGGTGCTTCTGGGAACAAAATATAGCTCTGTGTGTGTAATGGGACTAACACACTTCAAGTCCTATAGGTGCTTCTGGGAACAAAATATAGCTCTTTGTGTGTAATGGGACTAACACACTTCAAGTCCTATAGGTTGCTTCTGGGAACAAAATATAGCTCTGTGTGTGTAATGGGACTAACACACTTCAAGTCCTATAGGTGCTTCTGGGAACAAAGTATAGCTCTTTGTGTGTAATGGGACTAACACACTTCAAGTCCTATAGGTGCTTCTGGGAAGAAAATATAGCTCTGTGTGTGTAATGGGACTAACACACTTCAAGTCCTATAGGTGCTTCTGGGAACAAAGTATAGCTCTTTGTGTGTAATGGGACTAACACACTTCAAGTCCTATAGGTGCTTCTGGGAACAAAATATAGCTCTGTGTGTGTAATGGGACTAACACACTTCAAGTCCTATAGGTGCTTCTGGGAACAAAATATAGCTCTGTGTGTGTAATGGGACTAACACACTTCAAGTCCTATAGGTGCTTCTGGGAACAAAATATAGCTCTGTGTGTGTAATGGGACTAACACACTTCAAGTCCTATAGGTGCTTCTGGGGAACAAAATATAGCTCTGTGTGTGTAATGGGACTAACACACTTCAAGTCCTATAGGTGCTTCTGGGAACAAAAAATAGCTCTTTGTGTGTAATGGGACTAACACACTTCAAGTCCTATAGGTGCTTCTGGGAACAAAATATAGCTCTGTGTGTGTAATGGGACTAACACACTTCAAGTCCTATAGGTGCTTCTGGGAACAAAATATAGCTCTTTGTGTGTAATGGGACTAACACACTTCAAGTCCTATAGGTGCTTCTGGGAACAAAATATAGCTCTGTGTGTGTAATGGGACTAACACACTTCAAGTCCTATAGGTGCTTCTGGGAACAAAGTATAGCTCTTTGTGTGTAATGGGACTAACACACTTCAGTCCTATAGGTGCTTCTGGGAACAAAATATAGCTCTGTGTGTGTAATGGGACTAACACACTTCAAGTCCTATAGGTGCTTCTGGGAACAAAGTATAGCTCTTTGTGTGTAATGGGACTAACACACTTCAAGTCCTATAGGTGCTTCTGGGAACAAAATATAGCTCTTTGTGTGTAATGGGACTAACACACTTCAAGTCCTATAGGTGCTTCTGGGAACAAAATATAGCTCTGTGTGTGTAATGGGACTAACACACTTCAAGTCCTATAGGTGCTTCTGGAACAAAATATAGCTCTGTGTGTGTAATGGGACTAACACACTTCAAGTCCTATAGGTGCTTCTGGGAACAAAATATAGCTCTGTGTGTGTAATGGGACTAACACACTTCAAGTCCTATAGGTGCTTCTGGGAAGAAAATATAGCTCTGTGTGTGTAATGGGACTAACACACTTCAAGTCCTATAGGTGCTTCTGGGAACAAAATATAGCTCTGTGTGTGTAATGGGACTAACACACTTCAAGTCCTATAGGTGCTTCTGGGAAGAAAATATAGCTCTGTGTGTGTAATGGGACTAACACACTTCAAGTCCTATAGGTGCTTCTGGGAAGAAAATATAGCTCTGTGTGTGTAATGGGACTAACACACTTCAAGTCCTATAGGTGCTTCTGGGAACAAAATATAGGAGCTCTGCCTGCCTGCCACGAACACACTACAAGTCCTATAGGTGCTTCTGGTAACAAAATATAGGAGCTCTGCCTGCCTGCCACTAACACACTACAAGTCCTATAGGTGCTTCTGGTAACAAAATATAGGAGCTCTGCCTGCCTGCCACTAACACACTACAAGTCCTATAGGTGCTTCTGGTAACAAAATATAGGAGCTCTGCCTGCCTGCCACTAACACACTACAAGTCCTATAGGTGCTTCTGGTAACAAAATATAGGAGCTCTGCCTGCCTGCCACGAACACACTACAAGTCCTATAGGTGCTTCTGGTAACAAAATATAGGAGCTCTGCCTGCCTGCCACTAACACACTACAAGTCCTATAGGTGCTTCTGGTAACAAATATAGGAGCTCTGCCTGCCTGCCACGAACACACTACAAGTCCTATAGGTGCTTCTGGTAACAAAATATAGGAGCTCTGCCTGCCTGCCACTAACACACTACAAGTCCTATAGGTGCTTCTGGTAACAAAATATAGGAGCTCTGCCTGCCTGCCACGAACACACTACAAGTCCTATAGGTGCTTCTGGTAACAAAAATATAGGAGCTCTGCCTGCCTGCCACGAGCACACTACAAGCCCCTCTTTGTCAATCAATCTTTGTAACTGAATCTATCTAACTCAATCTCTGTAAGTGAATCTATCTAACTATCTCAATGCAGCAGAGTGTCACAGAATCTGCCTGCTCAATCTGCGCCGGAACAGCATGTGACCGGCGCAGACGGCGTGGCGGCGTTTTATAGGGGGGGGGCGTGTACTACAGCCCCTGAGCTGTAATTGGCTACAGGCGTCCTGCCTGTAGCCAATTATGGCTCTTCGATTTTCCGGGGCTGTGATTGGCCAAGCATGCGGGGTCACAGTGCATGCTTGGCCAATCATCAGCCAGCAATGCACTGCGTTGGCCGCGCCGGCCGCAATGCATTGCGGGGCCGCTCGCATCACACGAACGTGATGCGAGCGGCCAAAATAGTTCTGGGCTCGCAGAGCGAGCGAACGCCCGGTGCTCGATGCGAACGTGGGTTCGCATCGAGCACCGGGCCCATCCTTACTGCCAGCCCTTTTATCCCAAAATGGGTCCAAAATGACCAAAATCGCACTGCCGACCCTTTTAGCCAGAATTGGGTCCAAAATGACCAAAAACGCACTGCCGGCCCTTTTATCCCAAAATGGGTCCAAAATGACAAAAATCGCACTGCCGGCCCTTTTAGCCAAAATTAGGTCCAAAATTACTAAAATCGCACTGCCGGCCCTTTTAGCCAGAATTAGGTCCAAAATGACCAAAACCGCACTGCCGGCCCTTTTATCCAGAAACAGGCCAAAAATGACCAAAAATGCACTGCCAGCCCTTTTATCCCAAAATGGGTCCAAAATGACAAAAATTGCACTGCAGGCCATTTTATCCCAAAATGGGTGCAAAATGACAAAAATTGCACTGCCGGACATTTTATCTCGAATTGGGTCCAAAATGACCAAAATCGCACTGCCAATCCTTTTAGCCAGAATTAGGTGCAAAATCACCAAAACCGCACTGCCGGCCCTTTTATCCAGAAACAGGCCAAAAATGACCAAAATCGCACTGCCGGCACTTTTAGCCAGAATTGGGTCCAAAATGACCAAAAACGCACTGCCGGCCCTTTTATCCAGAATTGGGTCCAAAATGACCAAAATTGCACTGCCGGCCCTTTTATCCCAAAATGGGTCCAAAATGACAAAAATTGCACTGCCGGCCCTTTTATCCAGAAACAGGTCCAAAATGACCAAAATCGCACTGCCGGCCCTTTTATCCCAAAATGGGTCCAAAATGACAAAAATTGCACTGCCGGCCCTTTTATCCAGAAACGGGTCCAAAATGACCAAAATCGCACTGCCGGCCCTTTTATCCAGAAACGGGTCCAAAATGACCAAAATCGCACTGCCGGCCCTTTTAGCCAGAATTAGGTCCAAAATGACCAAAAACGCACTGCTGGCCATTTTATCCCAAAATGGGTCCAAAATTACAAAAATTGCACTGCCGGCCCTTTTATCCAGAAACGGGCCAAAAATGACCAAAATCGCACTGCCGGCACTTTTAGCCAGAATTGGGTCCAAAATGACCAAAAACGCACTGCCGGCCCTTTTATCCAGAATTGGGTCCAAAATGACCAAAATTGCACTGCCGGCCCTTTTATCCCAAAATGGGTCCAAAATGACAAAAATTGCACTGCCGGCCCTTTTATCCAGAAACGGGTCCAAAATTACCAAAACCGCACTGCCGGCCCTTTTATCCAGAAACAGGTCCAAAATGACCAAAATCGCACTGCCGGCCCTTTTATCCCAAAATGGGTCCAAAATGACAAAAATTGCACTGCCGGCCCTTTTATCCAGAAACGGGTCCAAAATGACCAAAATCGCACTGCCGGCCCTTTTATCCAGAAACGGGTCCAAAATGACCAAAATCGCACTGCCGGCCCTTTTATCCAGAAACAGGCCAAAAATGACCAAAATCGCACTGCCGGCCCTTTTAGCCAGAATTAGGTCCAAAATGACCAAAAACGCACTGCTGGCCCTTTTATCCCAAAATGGGTCCAAAATTACAAAAATTGCACTGCCGGCCCTTTTATCCAGAAACGGGTCCAAAATGACCAAAATCGCACTACCGGCCCTTTTAACCAGAATTAGGTCCAAAATGACCAAAAATGCACTTTTATCCCAAAATGGGTCCAAAATGACAAAAATTGCACTGCCGGCCCTTTTATCCAGAAACTGGTCCAAAATGACCAAAACCGCACTGCCGGCCCTTTTATCCCAAAAAGGGTCCAAAATGACAAAAATTGCACTGACGGCCCTTTTATCCAGAATTTGGTCCAAAATGACCAAAATTGCACTGCCGGCCCTTTTATCCCAAAATGGGTCCAAAATGACAAAAATTGCACTGCCGGCCCTTTTATCCAGAAACAGGCCAAAAATGACCAAAATCGCACTGCCGGAACTTCTAGCCAGAATTGGGTCCAAAATGACAAAAATTGCACTGCCGGCCCTTTTATCCAGGATTGGGTCCAAAATGACCAAAATTGCACTGCCGGCCCTTTTATCCCAAAATGGGTCCAAAATGACAAAAATTGCACTGCCGGCCCTTTTATCCAGAAACGGGTCCAAAATGACCAAAACCGAACTGCCGGCCCTTTTATCCAGAAACAGGTCAAAAATGACCAAAATCCCACTGCCGGCCCTTTTATCCCAAAATGGGTCCAAAATGACAAAAATTGCACTGACGGCCCTTTTATCCAGAATTGGGTCCAAAATGACCAAAATAGCACTGCCGGCCCTTTTATCCCAAAATGGGTCCAAAATGACAAAAATTGCACTGCCGGCCCTTTTTTTTGGGGCCAAAATGCCACTGCCGACCCTTTTATCCCAAAAGGGGTCCCAAATGACAAAAATTTGCACTGCCGGCGCCCCTTTTATCCCAAAATGGGTCCAAAATTACCAAAATGACGCCGCTTAAAATATGCAAAACAGTCAAAAAAGACCAAAATTGCACGCCCGCCCCCAAAAATTTTTTGGCCCCCCAATCAAAAAATGGGTCAAAAAATGAATGGTTCCAAAATTACCAAAAGCGCACTGCCGGCCCTTTTATCCAGAAACCGGACCAAAAAAACCAAAATTGGTCCTGTGCCGGCCCTTTTAGCTGGAAATAAGTCCAAAATGACAAAAACCGCACTGCCGGCCTTTTATCCCAAAATGATCCAAAAAAACTGCCGCCCAAAAATGGGTCCAAAATCAAAAAAACTGCCGGCCCTTTTATCCCAAAATGGGTCCAAACATGACCAAAATCGCACAGCCCGCCCTTTTAACCAAAATTGGGTCCAGAAGCCCTTTAGCCAAATTAGGTCCAAAAAAAATGACCAAAATGACCAAAACGCACTGCCGGCCTTTTAATCCCAAACATGGGTCCAAAATGACAAAAAATTGCACTGCCGACCAATTTATCCCATCCCAAAATGGGTGCAAAAGGACAAAAAATTGCACTGCCGGACATTTTATCTCGAATTGGGTCCAAAAACTCGCACTGCCAATCCTTTAGGCCAGAATTAGGTACAAAATGACCAAAATCGCACTGCCGACCTTTTATCCTGAAACACGGTCAAAAAAGAACCAAAATCCGCCACTGCCGGCCCTTTTAGCCAGAATTAGGGGTCCAAAAATGACAAAAATTTGCACTGCCGGCCCTTTAACCAGAAACGGGTCCAAAATGACCAAAAACCGCAACTGGCCGCTGCCCTTTTTAGCCAGATTGAGGTCCAAAATGACCAAAAACGCACTGGCGGCCGGGGGGGGGCCGCGCGGGGCCGGCGGGCCGGCGGGGCCGGGGGCCCCGCCCGGGGCGGCCCTTTTTTATCCAAAATGGGTCCAAATTGAGGGGCAAAAATTGCACTGCCGGCCCTTTTATCCAGAAACGGGTCCAAAATGACCAAAATCGCACTGCCGGCCCTTTTATCCAGAAACAGGTCCAAAATGACCAAAAATGCACTTTTATCCCAAAATTGGTCCAAAATGACAAAAATTGCACTGCCGGCCCTTTTAGCTGGAAATAAGTCCAAAATGACAAAAATCCCACTGCCGGACCTTTTAGCTTGAAATGGGTCCAAAATGACCAAAAAACGCACTGCCGGCCCTTTTATCCCAAAATGGGTCCAAAATCACAAAAACTGCACTGCCGGCCCTTTTATCCCAAAATGGGTCCACAATGACCAAAATCGCACTGCCGACCCTTTTAGCCAGAATTGGGTCCAAAATGACCAAAAACGCACTGCCTGCCCTTTTATCCCAAAATGGGTCCAAAATGACAAAAATCACACAGCCGGCCCTTTTAGCCAAAATTGGGTCCAAAATGACCAAAATCGCACTGCCGGCCCTTTTAGCCAGAATTAGGTCCAAAATGACCAAAACCGCACTGCCGGCCCTTTTATCCAGAAACAGGCCAAAAATGATCAAAAACGCACTGCCGGCCCTTTTATCCCAAAATGGGTCCAAAATGACAAAAATTGCACTGCAGGCCATTTTATCCCAAAATGGGTGCAAAATGACAAAAATTGCACTGCCGGCCATTTTATCTCGAATTGGGTCCAAAATGACCAAAATCGCACTGCCAATCCTTTTAGCCAGAATTAGGTCCAAAATGACCAAAACCGCACTGCCGGCCCTTTTATCCAGAAACAGGCCAAAAATGACCAAAATCGCACTGCCGGCACTTTTAGCCAGAATTGGGTCCAAAATGACAAAAATTGCACTGCCGGCCCTTTTATCCAGGATTGGGTCCTAAATGACCAAAATTGCACTGCCGGCCCTTTTATCCCAAAATGGGTCCAAAATGACAAAAATTGCACTGCCGGCCCTTTTATCCAGAAACGGGTCCAAAATGACCAAAACCGCACTGCCGGCCCTTTTATCCAGAAACAGGTCCAAAATGACCAAAATCCCACTGCCGGCCCTTTTATCCCAAAATGGGTCCAAAATGACCAAAATCGCACTGCCGGCACTTTTAGCCAGAATCGGGTCCAAAATGACCAAAAACGCACTGCCGGCCCTTTTATCCCAAAATGGGTCCAAAATGACAAAAATTGCACTGCCGGCCCTTTTATCCCAAAATGGGTCCAAAATGACAAAAATTGCACTGCCGACCCTTTTATCCAGAAACGGGTCCAAAATGACCAAAACCGCACTGCCGGCCCTTTTATCCAGAAACAGGTCCAAAATGACCAAAATCGCACTGCCGGCCCTTTTATCCCAAAATGGGTCCAAAATGACAAAAATTGCACTGCCGGCCCTTTTATCCAGAAACGGGTCCAAAATTACCAAAATCGCACTGCCGGCCCTTTTATCCAGAAACGGGTCAAAAAAGAACCAAAATTGCACTGCCGGCCCTTTTAGCCAGAATTAGGTCCAAAATGACCAAAACCGCACTGCCGGCCCTTTTATCCAGAATTGGGTCCAAAATGACCAAAAACGCACTGCCGGCCCTTTTATTCCAAAATGGGTCTAAAATTACAAAAATTGCACTGCCGGCCCTTTTATCCAGAAACGGGTCCAAAATGACCAAAATCGCACTGCTGGCCCTTTTAGCCAGAATTAGGTCCAAAATGAACCAAAAACGCACTGCCGGCCCTTTTAGCTGTAAATAAGTCCAAAATGACAAAAATCCCACTGCCGGACCTTTTAGCTTGAAATGGGTCCAAAATGACCAAAAAACGCACTGCCGGCCCTTTTATCCCAAAATGGGTCCAAAATCACAAAAACTGCACTGCCGGCCCTTTTATCCCAAAATGGGTCCAAAATGACAAAAATTGCACTGCCGGTCCTTTTATCCAGAAACGGGTCCAAAAAGACCAAAACCGCACTGCCGGCCCTTTTAGCCAGAATTAGGTCCAAAATGACCAAAAACGCACTGCCGGCCCTTTTATCCCAAAATGGGTCCAAAATGACAAAAATCACACTGCCGGCCCTTTTATCCAGAAACGGGTCCAAAATGACCAAAATCGCACTGCCGGCCCTTTTAACCAAAATTAGGTCCAAAATGAACAAAAATGCACTTTTATCCCAAAATGGGTCCAAAATGACAAAAATTGCACTGCCGGCCCTTTTAGCTGGAAATAAGTCCAAAATGACAAAAATCCCACTGCCGGACCTTTTAGCTTGAAATGGGTCCAAAATGACCAAAAAACGCACTGCCGGCCCTTTTATCCCAAAATGGGTCCAAAATCACAAAAACTGCACTGCCGGCCCTTTTATCCCAAAATGGGTCCAAAATGACCAAAATCGCACTGCCGACCCTTTTAGCCAGAATTGGGTCCAAAATGACCAAAAACGCACTGCCGGCCCTTTTATCCCAAAATGGGTCCAAAATGACAAAAATCACACTGCCGGCCCTTTTAGCCCAAATTGGGTCCAAAATGACCAAAATCGCACTGCCGGCCCTTTTAGCCAGAATTAGGTCCAAAATGACCAAAACCGCACTGCCGGCCCTTTTATCCAGAAACAGGCCAAAAATGACCAAAATCGCACTGCCGGCCCTTTTATCCCAAAATGGGTCCAAAATGACAAAAATTGCACTGCAGGCCATTTTATCCCGAATTGGGTCCAAAATGACCAAAATCGCACTGCCAATCCTTTTAGCCAGAATTAGGTGCAAAATGACCAAAACCGCACTGCCGGCCCTTTTATCCAGAAACAGGCCAAAAATGACCAAAATCGCACTGCCGGCACTTTTAGCCAGAAATGGGTCCAAAATGACCAAAAACGCACTGCCGGCCCTTTTATCCAGAATTGGGTCCAAAATGACCAAAATTGCACTGCCGGCCCTTTTATCCCAAAATGGGTCCAAAATGACAAAAATTGCACTGCCGGCCCTTTTATCCAGAAACGGGTCCAAAATGACCAAAACCGAACTGCCGGCCCTTTTATCCAGAAACAGGTCAAAAATGACCAAAATCCCACTGCCGGCCCTTTTATCCCAAAATGGGTCCAAAATGACAAAAATTGCACTGACGGCCCTTTTATCCAGAATTGGGTCCAAAATGACCAAAATTGCACTGCCGGCCCTTTTATCCCAAAATGGGTCCAAAATGACAAAAATTGCACTGCCGGCCCTTTTATCCCAAAATGGGTCCAAAATGACAAAAATTGCACTGCCGGCCCTTTTATCCCAAAATGGGTCCAAAATGACAAAAATTGCACTGCCGGCCCTTTTATCCAGAAACGGGTCCAAAATTACCAAAACCGCACTGCCGGCCCTTTTATCCAGAAACAGGTCCAAAATGACCAAAATCGCACTGCCGGCCCTTTTATCCCAAAATGGGTCCAAAATGACAAAAATTGCACTGCCGGCCCTTTTATCCAGAAACGGGTCCAAAATTACCAAAATCGCACTGCCGACCCTTTTATCCAGAAACGGGTCAAAAAAGAACCAAAATTGCACTGCCGGCCCTTTTAGCCAGAATTAGGTCCAAAATGACCAAAACCGCACTGCCGGCCCTTTTATCCAGAATTGGGTCCAAAATGACCAAAAACGCACTGCCGGCCCTTTTATCCCAAAATGGGTCCAAAATGACAAAAATCACACTGCCGGCCCTTTTATCCAGAAACGGGTCCAAAATGACCAAAATCGCACTGCCGGCCCTTTTAACCAAAATTAGGTCCAAAATGAACAAAAATGCACTTTTATCCCAAAATGGGTCCAAAATGACCAAAATTGCACTGCCGGCCCTTTTAGCTGGAAATAAGTCCAAAATGACAAAAATCCCACTGCCGGACCTTTTAGCTTGAAATGGGTCCAAAATGACCAAAAAACGCACTGCCGGCCCTTTTATCCCAAAATGGGTCCAAAATCACAAAAACTGCACTGCCGGCCCTTTTATCCCAAAATGGGTCCAAAATGACAAAAATCACACAGCCGGCCCTTTTAGCCAAAATTGGGTCCAAAATGACCAAAATCGCACTGCCAGCCCTTTTAGCCAGAATTAGGTCCAAAATGACCAAAACCGCACTGCCGGCCCAAATTGGGTCAAAATAACCAGAAACAGGCCAAAAATGACCAAAAACGCACTGCCGGCCCTTTTATCCCAAAATGGGTCCAAAATGACAAAAATTGCACTGCAGGCCCTTTTATCCCAAAATGGGTGCAAAATGACAAAAATTGCACTGCCGGACATTTTATCTCGAATTGGGTCCAAAATGACCAAAATCGCACTGCCAATCCTTTTAGCCAGAATTAGGTACAAAATGACCAAAACCGCACTGCCGGCCCTTTTATCCAGAAACAGGCCAAAAATGACCAAAATCGCACTGCCGGCCCTTTTATCCCAAAATGGGTCCAAAATGACAAAAATTGCACTGCCGGCCCTTTTATCCAGAAACGGGTCCAAAATGACCAAAATCGCACTGCCGGCCCTTTTAGCCAGAATTAGGTCCAAAATGACCAAAAACGCACTGCCGGCCCTTTTATCCAAAAATGGGTCCAAAATGACAAAAATCACACTGCCGGCCCTTTTATCCAGAAACGGGTCCAAAATGACCAAAATCGCACTGCCGGCCCTTTTAACCAAAATTAGGTCCAAAATGAACAAAAATGCACTGCCGGCCCTTTTATCCCAAAATGGGTCCAAAATGACAAAAATTGCACTGCCGGCCCTTTTAGCTGGAAATAAGTCCAAAATGACAAAAATCCCACTGCCGGACCTTTTAGCTTGAAATGGGTCCAAAATGACCAAAAAACGCACTGCCGGCCCTTTTATCCCAAATGGGTCCAAAATCACAAAAACTGCACTGCCGGCCCTTTTATCCCAAAAATGGTCCAAAATGACCAAAATCGCACTGCCGACCCTTTTAGCCAGAATTGGGTCCAAAATGACCAAAAACGCACTGCCTGCCCTTTTATCCCAAAATGGGTCCAAAATGACAAAAATCACACAGCCGGCCCTTTTAGCCAAAATTGGGTCCAAAATGACCAAAATCGCACTGCCGGCCCTTTTAGCCAGAATTAGGTCCAAAATGACCAAAACCGCACTGCCGGCCCTTTTATCCAGAAACAGGCCAAAAATGACCAAAAACGCACTGCCGGCCCTTTTATCCCAAAATGGGTCCAAAATGACAAAAATTGCACTGCAGGCCATTTTATCCCAAAATGGGTGCAAAATGACAAAAATTGCACTGCCGGCCATTTTATCTCGAATTGGGTCCAAAATGACCAAAATCGCACTGCCAATCCTTTTAGCCAGAATTAGGTACAAAATGACCAAAACCGCACTGCCGGCCCTTTTATCCAGAACAGGAGCCAAAAATGACCAAAATCGCACTGCCGGCACTTTTATCCCAAAATGGGTCCAAAATGACCAAAATTGCACTGCCGGCCCTTTTATCCAGGATTGGGTCCCAAAATGACCGAAAAAAAAAAAATTAACAAAAACGCACTGCCGTCCCTTTTATCCCAAAATGGGTCCAAAATGACAAAAATCACACTGCCGGCCCTTTTATCCAGAAACGGGTCCAAAATGTGACCAAAAATCGCACTGCCGGCCCTTTTAACCAGAATTAGGTCCAAAATGACCAAAAATCCCACTGCCGGCCCTTTTATCCCAAAATGGGGTCCAATGACCAAAATCGCACTGCCGGCACTTTTAGCCAGAATCGGGTCCAAAATGACCAAAAACGCACTGCCCGGCCCTTTTATCCCAAAATGGGTCCAAAATGACAAAAATTGCACTGCCGGCCCTTGTATCCCAAAATGGGTCCAAAATGACAAAAATTGCACTGCCGGCCCTTTTATCCAGAAACGGGTCCAAAATTACCAAAACCGCACTGCCGGCCCTTTTATCCAGAAACAGGTCCAAAATGACCAAAATCGCACTGCCCGGCCCTTTTATCCCAAAATGGGTCCAAAATGACAAAAATTGCACTGCCGGCCCTTTTATCCAGAAACGGGTCCAAAATTACCAAAATCGCACTGCCGGCCCTTTTATCCAGAAACGGGTCAAAAAAGAACCAAAATTGCACTGCCGGCCCTTTTAGCCAGAATTAGGTCCAAAATGACCAAAACCGCACTGCCGGCCCTTTTATCCAGAATTGGGTCCAAAATGACCAAAAACGCACTGCCGGCCCTTTTATTCCAAAATGGGTCTAAAATTACAAAAATTGCACTGCCGGCCCTTTTATCCAGAAACGGGTCCAAAATGACCAAAATCGCACTGCTGGCCCTTTTAGCCAGAATTAGGTCCAAAATGACCAAAAACGCACTGCCGGCCCTTTTAGCTGTAAATAAGTCCAAAATGACAAAAATCCCACTGCCGGACCTTTTAGCTTGAAATGGGTCCAAAATGACCAAAAAACGCACTGCCGGCCCTTTTATCCCAAAATGGGTCCAAAATCACAAAAACTGCACTGCCGGCCCTTTTATCCCAAAATGGGTCCAAAATGACAAAAATTGCACTGCCGGCCCTTTTATCCAGAAACGGGTCCAAAATGACCAAAATCGCACTGCCGGCCCTTTTAGCCAGAATTAGGTCCAAAATGACCAAAAACGCACTGCCGGCCCTTTTATCCAAAAATGGGTCCAAAATGACAAAAATCACACTGCCGGCCCTTTTATCCAGAAACGGGTCCAAAATGACCAAAATCGCACTGCCGGCCCTTTTAACCAAAATTAGGTCCAAAATGAACAAAAATGCACTTTTATCCCAAAATGGGTCCAAAATGACAAAAATTGCACTGCCGGCCCTTTTAGCTGGAAATAAGTCCAAAATGACAAAAATCCCACTGCCGGACCTTTTAGCTTGAAATGGGTCCAAAATGACCAAAAAACGCACTGCCGGCCCTTTTATCCCAAAATGGGTCCAAAATCACAAAAACTGCACTGCCGGCCCTTTTATCCCAAAATGGGTCCAAAATGACCAAAATCGCACTGCCGACCCTTTTAGCCAGAATTGGGTCCAAAATGACCAAAAACGCACTGCCGGCCCTTTTATCCCAAAATGGGTCCAAAATGACAAAAATCACACTGCCGGCCCTTTTAGCCCAAATTGGGTCCAAAATGACCAAAATCGCACTGCCGGCCCTTTTAGCCAGAATTAGGTCCAAAATGACCAAAACCGCACTGCCGGCCCTTTTATCCAGAAACAGGCCAAAAATGACCAAAAACGCACTGCCGGCCCTTTTATCCCAAAATGGGTCCAAAATGACAAAAATTGCACTGCAGGCCATTTTATCTCGAATTGGGTCCAAAATGACCAAAATCGCACTGCCAATCCTTTTAGCCAGAATTAGGTGCAAAATGACCAAAACCGCACTGCCGGCCCTTTTATCCAGAAACAGGCCAAAAATGACCAAAATCGCACTGCCGGCACTTTTAGCCAGAATTGGGTCCAAAATGACCAAAAACGCACTGCCGGCCCTTTTATCCAGAATTGGGTCCAAAATGACCAAAATTGCACTGCCGGCCCTTTTATCCCAAAATGGGTCCAAAATGACAAAAATTGCACTGCCGGCCCTTTTATCCAGAAACGGGTCCAAAATGACCAAAACCGCACTGCCGGCCCTTTTATCCAGAAACAAGTCCAAAATGACCAAAATCGCACTGCCGGCCCTTTTATCCCAAAATGGGTCCATAATGACAAAAATTGCACTGCCGGCCCTTTTATCCAGAAACGGGTCCAAAATGACCAAAATCGCACTGCCGCCCTTTTAGCCAGAATTAGGTCCAAAATGACCAAAAACGCACTGCTGGCCCTTTTATCCCAAAATGGGTCCAAAATTACAAAAATCGCACTGCCGGCACTTTTAGCCAGAATCGGGTCCAAAATGACCAAAAAATCGCACTACCGGCCCTTTTAAAACCAGAATTAGGTCCAAAATGACCAAAAATGCACTTTTATCCCAAAGTGGGTCCAAAATGACAAAAATTGCACTGGCCCGGCCCTTTTATCTCCAGAAACTGGTCCAAAATGACCAAAACCGCACTGCCGGCCCTTTTATCCAGAAACAGGTCCAAAATGACCAAAATCCCACTACTGCCGGCCCTTTTATCCCAAAAATGGGTCCAAAATGACAAAAATTGCACTGACGGCCCTTTTATCCAGAATTGGGGTCCCAAAATGACCAAAATTGCACTGCCGGCCCTTTAATCCCAAAAGGGTGCAAAATGACAAAAATTGCACTGCCGGCCATTTTATCTCGAATTGTGTCCAAAATGACCAAAATCGCACTGCCCGGGCCCTTTTATCCAGAAACGGGTCCAAAATGACCAAAATCAGTCACTGCCGGGCCCTTTTATCCAGAAACAGCCAAAATGACCAAAATCGCATTGCCGGCCCTTTTAGCCAGAATTAGGTCCCAAAATGACCAAAAACGCACTGCTGGCCCTTTTATCCAAAAATGGGTCCCAAAATTACAAAAATGCACTGCCGGCCCTTTGATCCCGAAACAGGTCCAAAATGACCAAAATCGCACTACCGGCCTTTTAACCAGAATTAGGTCCAAAAAAATGACCATAAATTGCACTTTTATATCCAAAATGGGGTCCAAAATGACAAAAATTGCACTGCCGGCCCTTTTATCCAGAAACTGGTCCAAAATGACCAAAACCGCACTGCCGCCCTTTTATCCAGAAAACAGGTCCAAAATTACCAAAATCCCACTGCCGGCCCGTTTATCCCAAAATGGGTCAAAAAAGAACCAAAATTGCACTGACGGCCCTTTTAGCCAGAATTGGGTCCAAAATGACCAAAATTGCACTGCCTGTCCCTTTTATCCCAAAATTGGTCCAAAATGACAAAAATTGCACTGCCGGCCCTTTTATTCCCAAAATGGGTCCAAAATGATAAAAAATTGCACTGCCGGCCCTTTTATCCAGAAACTGGTCCAAAATGGACCAAAATCGCACTGCCGGCCCTTTTAATCCATAATTAGGTCCAAAATGACCAAAAAATCGCACCGCCGGCCGCTTTTTATAGCCCAAAATAAGTCCAAAATGACAAAGATTGCACTGACGGACCCTATTAGCTTCCAGAATTGGGTCCAAAATGACCAAAAAAAATTGCACTGGCCGGGCCCTTTTATCCCAAAAATGGGTCCAAAATGGACAAAAATTGCACTGCTGGCCCCTATTATCCCAAAATGGGGTGGCAAATTGGAACAAAAATTGCCACTGCCGGCCATTTTATCCTCGGAATTGGGGCCAACAATGAACCTAAAATCGCACTGGGCCAATCCTTTTAGCCCGAAATTAGGTCCACAATTAGACCAAAAAACCGCACTGGCCGGCCCTTTTTATCCCAGAAACAGGTCCAAAAAAAGGACCAAAATCGCACTGCCGGCACTTTTATCCAGAAAAAACCCCGGGTGCAAAAATGACCAAAAAAATCGCACTGCCGGCCCTTTGTAACCAAAATTAGGTCAAAATGAACAAAAATGCACATTTATCCCACAATGGGACCAACATGAAAAAAATAGCACAGCCGCCCTGTTTATCCCCAAAATAACTCCAAAAATGACCAAAATCCCACTGCCGGCCCTTTTATTCTAGAAACTGGGTTCCAAAAATTAACCAAAAACGCACTGCCGGCCCCTTTAATCCCAGAAATGGGGGTGTCTCAAAAATCACCAAAACTCGCACAGCCGTGCCCTTTTTAATCATTCCCAACATGGGTCCAAAATGACAAAAATTGCGACAGCCGACCCTTTTATCCAGATTGAACGGTCCAAAATGACCAAAAGCGCACTGCCCGGCCACTGCGCTCGCCCTTTTAATCCCAGACAATTTGTCCAGAAATGACCAAAATCGCACGTGCCGGCCCTTTAAGCCCAAATTGGTCAAAATGACTCAGAAATCGCACGTGCCGCCCTTATAGCCAGAATAGGACCAAATATGACCAAAACCGCACTGCCGGCCCCTTTTAATCCCAGAAACATGGGTCCAAAAATGACAAAAATTGCACCTGCAGGCCCTTTTATCCCAAAATGGGTGCAAAATGACAAAAATTGCACTGCCGCCACTTTTTATCTCGAATTGGGTCCAAAAATGACCAAAATCGCACTGCTAATCCTTTTAGCCAGAATTAGGTTGAAAAATGACCAAAATTGCACTGCCGGCCCTTTTATCCAGAAACAGGCCAAAAATGACCAAAATCGCACTGCCGGCACTTTTAGCCAGAATTGGGTCCAAAATGACCAAAAAACGCACTGCCGGCCCTTTTATCCAGAATTGGTCCAAAATGACCAAAAATGCACTTCCGGCCCTTTTTAATCCCATAAATGGGTCCAAAATGACCAAAATTGCACTGCCGGCCCTTTTATCCAGAAACGGTTCCAAAATGACCAAACCGCACTGCCGGCCCGTTTATCCAGAAACAACTCTCCAAATACCAAAACCGCCACTGCCGGCCCTTTTACCCCAAAAGGGGTTCCAAAATGACAAAAAATTGCACTGGGCGCCCTTTTTATCCAGAAACGGGTCAAAAATGACCAAACATCGCACTGCCGGCCCTTTTTATCAGAATTGGGTCCAAAATGACCAAAATTGCACCTGCCCTGCCCTTTTATCCCAAATGGTCAAAATTACAAAATAGGCACTGCCCGGCCCCTTTTATCCAGAAACGGGCCAAAATGACCCAAAATCGCACTACCGGCCCTTTTAACCAGAATTTAGGTCCAAAAGACCAAAAAACGCACTTTTAAATCCCAAATGGTTCCAAAATGACCAAAACTTGCTCTGCCCGGCCCTTTTAGCCAGAAACCTGGAGCCAAAAATGACCAAAACCGCACTGCCGGCCCTTATATATCCCAGAAACTAGTCCAACAATGACACAAAATCCGCACGTGCTGGCCTTTTATCCCAAAATGGGTCCAAAATTACAAAAATTGCACTGACGCCCTTTTAATCCCGAATCGGGTCCAAAATGACCCAAAATCGCACTATACCGGCCCTTTGAATCCCAGAATTGGGTGCATAAATGACCAAAATTGCACTGCCGCCATTTAATCCTCAAAATTGGGTTCCAAAATGACCAAAAATCGCACCGCCGGCCCTTTTAAATCCAGAAACTGGGTCCAAAATGACCAAAAATCCGCACGCAGGCCCCGGCCGGGGGTGCGGGCCGGGCGGGGGGCGAACGGGGGGGGGGGGGGGGCCGGCCGGGTCGCCCGGGGGGGCCGGGGCGGGGGGGGTGCCGGGCCTGCTGCCGGTGGGGTCGGGCGGCGGGTGCGGCCGGCGAGGGGCGGGGGGGGTGCTGCCGGGGGGTGCTGCCGGGGGGGCCGGGGTGCCGGCGAGGTGGGGGGGGGCGGGGGTGCCTGGGGGCCGGGGGGGCCGTGCTCTCTTTTTTATCCAGAAACAGGTCCAAAAATGACCCAAATCGCACTGACCGCCCATTTAGATCCATAAGAAGTGGGTCCCAAATGACCAAAAATCGCACTGCCGGCCATTTTATCCCAAAATGTGGTCCAAAATTACAAAAATCGCACTGGCATGGCCCTTTTAATCCAGAAACAAGGTCACAAATAAAATGACCAAAATCGCACTACTACCGGCCCTTTTTTTTTCAGCCAGAATTGGGTCCAAAATGACCAAAAATTCACTTTTATCCCCAAAAAGGGTCCAAATGACAAAATTGCACTGACCGGCCCTTTTAATCCAGGAAATTGGGCCCTAACTGGACCAAAACCGTGCACTGCCGGCCCTTTTAATCCAAAATGGGTCCAAAATTACCAAAATCCCACTCCGCCCTTAATCCCAAAATGGGTCCAAAATGGCAAAAATGTTCACAGACGCCCTTTTAATCCAGAATTGGGTTTTCCAAAATAGACCAAAATGGGAACTGGCCCGGCCCTTTTATCCCAGAAACAGGGTTCAAAAATGACAAAAATCCCCACTGCCGGCCCTTATATCCCAAAATGGGTCCTAAATGACAAAAATCGCACTGCCGACCCTTTTAGGCCAGAATACTGGTCCAAAATGACTCTAAATTGCCAACTGCCGGGCGCCCTTTTATAATCCCAGAAATGGGTTGCAAAAATGACAAAATTCCCACTGCCCGGGCCCCGTTTATCCCCAGAACATGGGTCCATAATGGACAAAAAATTGCAACTGCCTGGCCCTTTTAATCCAGAATTGCGTCCCAAAATGACCAAATTGCACTGCCGGCCCTTTTAGGCCAGAACTGAGGTCCATAATACAATGAACCATAACCGCACTGGCCCGCCCTTTTTAATAGCCCAGAATTATGGGTGTCCAAAATGACTCAAAATTGGCAACTGCCGCCCATTTATCTCAGAAACAGGTCCAAAATGACCAAAATCGCACTGCCTGGCATCATTTAGGCCAGAATTAGGTATAAAATGACAAAAATTGCACTGGCCCGGCCCTTTTATATATCCCAGAAACAGGTGCAAAAATGACCAAAATCGGCACTGCCCGCACTTTAATATCCATAAACGGGGCCGAAAAAAATGACCAAAATCAGCACTGCCCCGGCACTTTTATCCAGAATTGGGGTCCAAAATGACTCAAAAAAAAATTTGCACGTGGCCGGCCCTTTTATTCCCAAAATGGGTCCCAAAATGACAAAAATTGCACTGAGCCGGCCCTTTTATTCCAGAAAACGGTCAAAATGACTAAAAACCGCACTGCCGGCCCTTTTATCCAGAAACAGGGTCCAAAATGACCAAAACGAACTGCGGGCCCTTATATCCCAAAAAGTCCAAAATGACAAAAATCTGCACTGCCGCCCTTTCATCCCAGAAACGGTCCAAAAATTAAACAAAAATTGCACTGCCGGCCCAGTTTAATCCAGAGAAACGGGTCCAAAATGACCAACATTCGCACCTGCCGGCCCCTTTATATCCAGAATTACAGGTCCAAGAAAACTGACCAAAAACCGCACTGCCGGCCCTTTTTATTCCCAAAATTGGGTCCCAAAATGACCAAAAATTTGCACTGCCGGCCCTTTTTATAATCCCACAATGGGTGCAAAATGACAAAAATTGCACTGCCCCCGGCCCTTGTAGCTGGAATAACCCAAAAATGACAAAAATCACACTGCCGGCCCTTTTACCCAAAATGGTGCAAAATGACAAAAATTGCACTACCAGCCATTTTATTCCTCGAATTGGGTCCAAAATTGAACCAAAATCGCACTGGTGGCCGGCCCCGTTTATAGGCCAGAATTGGGTCCAAAATTACCAAATTGCACTGCCGGCCCTTTTATCCCAAATTGGGTCAGAAAATGACAATAATTGCACTGCCGGCCCTTAATCCAGAAACAGGTCCAAAAAGGACCAAAATCGCACTGCCGCACTTTTATAAAGCCAGAATTGGGGCCAAAAATGACCAAAAATCGCACATGCCGGCCCTTTTTAGCCAGCATTAGGTCCAAAATGAACCACAAGTGCACTGCTGGCCCTTTTAATATCGCAAAAATGGTTCCAAAATTACAAAAAATTTGGCAACTCTGCCGGCCCTTTTAATTCCAGATAACGGGTCCAAAATGACCAAAACCCGCACTAACGGCCCATTTAAAAAAACCAGAATAGGTCCAAAATGACTCAAAATCGCACTGCGCCTTTTTATCCCAAAATGGGTTCCAAAATGACTAAAATTGCACGGGCCGGACCCTTTTAGGCTGGAAAATAATCCAGAAAATGAACCAAAACCGCACCTGGCCGGCCCTTTTAATCCAGAAACACGGTCCAAAAATTACCAAAATCCACTGCCGGCCCTTTTATTCCCAAAATGGGTCCAAATGACAAAATTGCACTGCCGGTCCCTTTAATATCCAGAAATCAGGTACAAAAATGACCAAAATCGCACTGCTGGCGGACCTTTTAAATCCAAATGGGTTGCAAAATGAAATTTTATCTCGAATTGGGTCCAAAATTAACCAAAATCGCACTGCCAATGCCCTTTTTATCCAAAATTGGGTAGCAAAATTACCAAAACCCGCACCTGCCGGCCCTTTTAATCCATAAACAGTCCAAAAATGACCAAAATCGCACTGCCGGTCCCGTTTATCCAGATGGGTCCAAAATGAAGTCCAATAATTGCACTGGGCCCAAAAATGCACTTTTATCCCAAAATGGGTCCAAAATGAACAAAACTTGCACTTCTGGCCCTTTAATATCCCAGAACTGGTCCAAAATGACCAAATACCGCACTTCCGGCCCTTTTATCCCAGAAACCAGGGTCCAAAATGACAAAATTGCACTGCCGACGCCCTTTTAAATCCCAAGAATTGGGTCCAAAAGGACCAAAAATTGCACTGGTACCTGCCGGCCCTTTTAATCCAGAAACGGGTTCCCAAAATGACCAAAAAATCGCAACATGCCGGCCCTTTATATAAAATCCATGAAACGGGTCCAAAAATGACCAAAATCGCAACCCCTGGCCGGCCCTTTCTAGCCAGAATTAGGTCCAAAATGACCAAAACCGCATTGCAGACTGCCGGCCCTTTTTATTCCAGAATTGGGTCCAAAATGACCAAAAACGTCACTGCCGGCCCCTTATCATTCCAAAATGGGTCAAAAATGACAAAAATTGCACTATGCCGCCCCTTTTTATATCCCAGAAACGGGGTCCAAAGACCAAAATCGCCACTGCCGGCCCTTTTAAGCCAGAATTATTTCAAAAATGACCAAAAAACCGCACTGCAAATTGCCCTGCCGGCCCTTTTTAAATCCCAGAAACGGGTCCAAAATGACCAAAATATCGCACTGCCGGACCTCTTTTTAGCCAGAATAAGTTCCAAAATGGACCATAAAAATTGCACTGGCCGCCCTTTTTAATCCCAAAAATGGGTCCAAAAATGTGAGACAAAAAATTGCACTGCCGGCCCTTTTTAGCTGGAAATAAGTCCAAAATGACCAAAATCCCACTCTCCCGGACCATTTAGCTTGAAATGGGTCCAAAATGACAAAAATCGCACTGGGCCGGCCCTTTTAAGCTGGAACTGGGGTCCAAAATGACCAAAATCGCAACTGCCGGCCCTTTAGCCAAATTAGGTCCAAAATGTACCAAACACGCACTGCACGGCCCATTTTAGTCCAGAAACAGGTCCAAAAATGACCAAAATTCGCACTGCTCTGGCACTTTTAGCCCTAAATGGGTCCCAAAATGACCTAAAATCGCAACTGCCGACCCTTAAATTAGCCCAGAAATGGTACCAAAATGACCAAAAATTGCACTGCCGGCCCTTTTATTCCCAGAAACATGGGTCCAAAAATGACTCAAAAATCGGCACTGCCCCGGCCCTTTTAGCAAGCAATTGGGTCCAAAATAACCAAAATTTGCACTGCGGCCACGTTTACCCAAAATTAGTGTCCAAAATGACAAAAATTGCACTGCCGGCCCTTTTAACCATAAACGGGTCCATAAAATGACTAAAAAAACCGCACTGCCAGGTATCCCTTTTATCCAGAAAACAGGTCCAAAATCGACCAAAAATCGCACACTCCCCTAGGCCCTTTGATCCCCAAAATGGGTGCAAAATGAACAAAAATTGGCACAGCCGGCCCTTTTATCCAAAAATTGGGCCAAAATGACCAAAATCGCACTTGAGCTGCCTGGCCTTTTAGCCAGAATTAAGCGTCCAAAAATGACCAAACCGCACTGCCTAATCCATTTTTATCAGATATTGGCCAAAATGACCAAAATCCGCACTGCCGGCCCTTTAGCCACTAATGGGTCCAAAATGAACAAAAATCGCACTGCCGGGGCCCTTTTAATTTATCCAGATTTCGTCCAAAATGACCAAAATTGCCTCGCCGGGCCCTTTATAATCCCATATAATGGTCCAAAATGACCAAAATCACACTGCCGGCCCTTTTTATCCCAAAATGGGTCGCAAAATGACAAAATCGCACTGCCGGGCCATTTTTATGATAGCTCGAAACTTTAAGTCCAAATGACCAAAAATCGCACTGCCGCCCTTTTTATCCCAGAATTGGGTCCTAAATGACCAAAAAACTGCCGCCCTTTTACAAAATGGGTGCTAAAATGACAAAAATTTGCACTGCCGGCCCTTTTTATTCCATAAATAGGGTCCAAAATGACCAAAAACGCACTGCCGGCCCTTTTAAGAGCCTATACTTCGTCTAAAATGACCAAAAATCACAACTGCCGGCCCTTTAATATCCCAAAATGGGTCCAAAATGACAAAAATTGCACTGCGGCCCTTTTTAACCAGAAACGGGTCCCAAAAATGCACCAAAATCGCACTGCCGCCCATTTAGCCATGAATTTATGTCCAAATGACCAAAAACGCACTGCTTGCCCTTTTTATCCCAAAATGGGTTCCATAAATTACCAAAATTGCACTGCCGGCCCTTTTAGCCTGGAAATGGGTCCAAAATGGACCTTAAAATCCCACTACCAGGACCCTTTTGGGTCCAAAATGAACCAAAAAAACTTTTAATGACCAAAATTGCAAAATCACAAAAAAAAAACGCCCGTTATATCCCAAAATGGTCCAAAATTCACAAAAATTGCACTGCCGCCCTTTTTATCCCAAGCTGGGTTCCAAAATGACAAAAATTGCCTGTCCAAAACGGGTGATGTCCAAAACCCGCACTGCCGGGCCCTTTTATCCAGAAACAGTCCCAAAATACCAAAATCCCACTGCCGGCCCATTTATCCCATATGGTCCAAAATGACAAAACTTGCACTGCCGGCCCTTTTGGTTTCCCAGAAATGGTGACAAAATGACCAAAATTCGCTCTGCGTCCGCTACTGTGTTAATTAATCCAAAATGACAAAAAATTCGCACTAAACCTGACATTTTATCCCGAAGTGGGTACCAAAATCACCAAAATCGCACTGCCAACAACCCTTTTTATTGGGTCCATGACCAAATTGCACTGCCGGCCCTTTTATCTCAAAATGGGGTCCAAAATGAACAAAATTGAGCACTGCCGGCCCTTTTATAAATCCAGAAACAGGTACCAAAATGACCAAAAAAACGCACTGGCCGCGGCCACCCTTTTATCCCAAAATTGGTCTCAAAATGACAAAAATGCACTGCCGGCCCTTTTATCCAAAACGGGTCCAAAATGACCAAAATCAGCACTGCCGCCCGTTTTTATCCAGAAACGGTGTCCAAAATGACCAAAATCGCACTGGCCGGCCCTTTTATTCCAGAAACAGATGACAAAAACGCAGGTCCCAAAATGACGTCCAAAATGACAAAAATTGCACTGCGGCCAGTTTTTATCCCAAAATGGTCCAAAATGACCAAAAATTGCAACTGGCACCGCCATCTCGAATTGGGTCCAAAAGACCCTTTTACCCAAATGACGGTGGCCAAAATGACCAAAACACGCACTGCCGGCCCCTTTTCATTTACCAGAAAACTAGTGCCTAAAATGACCCAAAATCGCACTGCCGGCAACTTTTAAGTCCCCAGAATTAGGTCCTAAATGACCAAAAACTGCACTGCCGGCCCTTTTTATCCAGAATTGGGGTCCAAAATGAAACCCAAAATTTGCACTGGGCCCCCCCCTTATTATTGATCCCAAAATCGGTCCTAAATGACAAAAAATTGCACTGCCGGCCCTTTTATCCCAGAAACCGGTCCAAAATGACCATAACCGCACTGCCGCCCTTTATCCAAACTATTTTCCAAAATGTACCAATAAACGCACTGCAAATCGCAACTGCCGGCCCTTTTATTCCAGAAATGGTTCCCATAAATGACCAAAAATCCGCACTGCCGCCGCTTTTATCCCTGAAAACGGGTCCAACAAAGAGCCAAAATCCGCACATGTGCCGCCCTTTTATCCAGAAAAAATGTCCAAAATGACCAAAATTTGCACTGCCGGCCCTTTTATCTGGAAATAATCCCAAATGACAAAAAACCCACTGCCAGAACCTTTAGCTTGAATGGGTCCAAAATACCAAAATTCGCACTTGCTGCCGGCCCTTTTAGAGCTGAGAATTAGGTCACAAAATGACCAAAAATTGCACTGCTGCCTGCTGCCCTTCTTTTAATCCCAAATTAGGTCCAAAAATTGACCCAAATTGCACTGCGCGGCCCCTTTTAGCCAGAAATTAGGTTTCCAAAATGACCAAAAACCGCACTACCAGCCTCTTTTAAACCAGAATTAGGACCCACAAGGACCAAAAATCGCACTGCCAGGATCCTTTTATATCCCAAGATTGGGTCCAAAATGACAAAAATTGCACTGCCGGCCCTTTTATCCCAGAAACTGGTCCCAAAATGACTAAAACCGTCACTGCCGCCCTTTTATCCTGAAACAGGTCCAAAATTACCAAAATCCCCCTGGCCCGGCCCCTTTTATCCCCAGAATTAAGGTCCAAAATGACAAAATTGCAACTGACGGCCCTTTTAGCAAATGGTTA
>CM053031.1:103585248-103621613 GCA_028564925.1 Lithobates sylvaticus | reverse complement strand
ATCATTCAAGACTCTAACCTACACTCTAAATCTACACTCCTACTCAGCCTTGATATCCACAAAGCCTTTGACAGCGTCAGCTGGTCATACTTAGATATACTACTCCCCAGATACGGCATTAACAGAGAATTCTTACATGGTTTCAAAGCCCTCTACCACAACCCACAAACACGCATCAAACTCCCTGGCAACAATTCCGACTTTTTCCCTTTGAGCAAGGGTACCAGGCAGGGATGCCCACTTTCCCCGCTCCTCTTTGCCTTGGCAATAGAGCCCCTGGCATGTGCGATTAGAAATAACATAGATATAAAAGGATACACTAAAGGGTCCAATGAATTCAAACTAAGCCTCTATGCCGATGACGTTCTTCTCTTCCTAACAGATCCCCTCATCTCTCTACCAAATCTGACCAAAACACTAGACATTTTTCATGACCTGACTGGCTTAAGTATAAACTTATCTAAATGCTCAGCCCTACCCATTAATATCCCACCAGCCCTAATAATGACACTCAAAGACAAATTTCCATTCAATTGGTGCACTGACTCATTTAGATACCTAGGTATACATATCACACCCTCCTACAAAACTCTATATCACGCAAATTACCCACCAATATTTAAGAACATCAAAAATATAATGAAAATATGGTCATCATACCAAATATCTTTCTCGGGAAGAATAGTGGCAACGAAAATGGTTATACTACCCAAACTCTTATTCTTTTTTAGAGCCCTTCCCCTGTCATTGCCCAAAAATACGTTAGATTCTCTTCAGAGAGAAATCAACAAGTTCATTTGGCAAAACAAAAAACCAAGGTTTATCTACTCCTTAATGTTTAGACCCCAACTAAAAGGAGGTCTAAATGTCCCAAATTTATGGATATATTATCTGTCAGCCAGATTCACCCAACTAGCACAATGGTATGCCCCAGGCTCTCAAATCCCCTGGCTCCTGTTTGAAGAACAATCAGTCCAACCATACAACCTACAAGGCCTACTCTGGTCCAAGTCTATTTCACCACAGAAAATAAGACCACTAAATTTAATAGTCACGCATACACTACAACTGTGGAACAGACAAAATACCAAATTTAACATGTCCTCCGACATTCCTCCCTTAGCATCCTTTCTAGGAGACCCCCGTTTCACTTCCTTAGATAACAACCAAAGCTCATTAACTATATGGAAAGGTCACAATCTAACAAACTTAAAAGCACTTACCCATAACAATACATTTTACGCTTTCACAGAACTACAAACGAAATATGACCTTGCACCCACAGAACTTGAAAATTATATGAAGATAAAACACTTCTACCAAAAATACTACTCACTCACACTACGTACCCCCTTCTCACTATTCGAACAGATTTGTATATCCTCTCCACGAGACAAAGGACTAATCTCCATAATTTATAAAAACCTAAACGAATTCAATATGCCTGAAAAATCACACCCCATGCTACAATGGGAATCAGATCTGAACGTCTTATTCTCCCCCGAACAATGGGATACCATCTTTGAGAACTTACATAAATGCACCAAAACTACCACCATCAGGGAATCTGCTACCAAACTACTTTATAGGTGGTATCTTACCCCCGCCAAACTAAATTCATTCTACCCTTCAACTTCTCCACTCTGTTTCAGGGGTTGCCCTACACATGGGACACTTTTACATATATTTTGGGATTGCCCCCATCTTAAAAACATCTGGCACAATGCCAATCTCATGATTGATCGAATCTCAGGTAGAAAGACCCCACTAACACCACAAATGTGCCTCTTATTCTCCCCCATACAAGATATACCAATAGCCAGCTCTAGATTAATCCACACTCTATTTAGTTCTATCCACTGGACCATAGCTTTCAACTGGCGTTCTCCCCAGAGCCGATCGGCCCTATAGGCACACTATGCAAGCTGCTTAGGGCCCCGCCGCTGTGGGGGGGCCCCAAGACCCAGCATCCCCCCCTGCACCTCTGGCTGGCCGTTTAGAGTGCAGTGAGGAGAGGTGGGAGGAGGTGGAAGGCGGCGATCGGCAGCTCTATGGTGCCTGAGTGGGCGGCGGGATCTCCCTGGGGTTTGTAGTACTCTCAGTGTATACAGTGGAGAGGAGAAGGGAGGGGCCTCTGACCCAGGCAGGTATCAGTTTCACTTTCACTCTGCTTGAACACTGTTGCTGATGCCCGGGTCAGAGGCCCCTCCCCTCTCCGCTGTATACATTCGGAGATAGAACTACTAGCCCCAGGGAGATCCCCCTGCCTGTGGACACCATATAGCTGCCCATCGCCGCCTCCCACCTCCACCAGCCAGGTACAGGGGAACCTCTGCCAGGGGGGGAGTCAGCTGTTTGGGGGCCCAAATGTAAGAGGGGGGGGCTTTCTGGGGACACTAATGTAAGGAAGGGGGCCTCTGGGGACACTAATGTAAGGGGGGGGCTCTCTGGGGACACTAATGTAAGGACGGGGCCCTCTGGGGGCACTAATGTAAGGACGGGGGCCTCTGGGGACACTGAAGTAAGGACGGGGCCCTCTGGGGACACTGATGTAAAGACGGGGCCCTCTGGGGACACTGATGTAAGAGGGGGCCCCCTGGGGACACTAATGTCAGAGGGAAGGCTCTCTTGGGACACTAATGTAAGGGGAAGCTCTCTTGGGACCCTGGTGTAAGGGGGGACTCTCTGGGGACCCTGTGTAAGGAGGGGCTCTCTGGGGACACTAATGTAAGAGGGGGCTCTCTTGGGACACTAATGTAAGGGGAGGGGCTCTCTTGGGACCCTGGTGTAAGGGGGGGGGCTCTCTGGGGACCCTGGTGTAAGGGGGGCTCTCTGGGGACCCTGGTGTAAGGGGGGGCTCTCTGGGGACCCTGATGTAAGGGGGGGCTCTCTGGGGACCCTGATGTAAGGGGGGCTCTCTGGGGACCCTGGTGTAAGGGGGGCTCACTGGGGACCCTGGTGTAAGGGGGGGCTCTCTGGGGACCCTGGTGTAAGGGGAGGCTCTCTGGGGACCCTGATGTAAGGGGGGGGCTCTCTGGGGACCCTGATGTAAGGGGGATACCCTCTGGGGACCCTGATGTAAGTAGGGAGGCTCTCTGGGAAACCTAATGTATGGGAGGCTCTCTGGGGACCCTGATGTAGGGGGAGAATCTCTGAGGGCACTGATGTAAGGGGGGCTCTCTGGGGACCCTGATGTAAGGAGGGGCTTTCTGGGGACCCTGATGTAAGGGGGGCTCTCTGGGGACCCTGATGTAAGGGGAGGCTCTCTGGGGACTGATGTAAGGGGGGCTCTCTGGCTCTCTGGGGACCCTGATGTAGGGGGAGGCTCTCTCTGGGGACCCTGATGTAAGGGGAGGCTCTCTGGGGACCCTGATGTAAGGGGGGCTCTCTGGGGACCTGATGTAAGGGGAGGCTCTCTGGGGATCCTGATGTAAGGGGAGGCTCTCTGGGGACCCTGATGTAAGGGGAGGCTCTCTGGGGACCCTGATGTAAGGGGAGGCTCTCTGGGGACCCTGATGTAAGGGGGGCTCTCTGGGGACCCTAATGTAGGGGGGGCTCTCTGGGGACCCTGATGTAAGGGGGGGCTCTCTGGGGACCCTGATGTAAGGGGGGCTCTCTGGGGACCCTGATGTGTAGGGGGAGGCTCTCTGGGGACACTGATTTAGGGGGAGGCTCTCTAGGGACCCTGATGTAAGGGGGGCTCTCTGGGGACCCTAATGTAGGGGGGGCTCTCTGGGGACCCTGATGTAAGGGGGGGCTCTCTGGGGACCCTATGTAGGGGGAGGCTCTCTGGGGACCCTGATGTAAGGGGGGCTCTCTGGGGACCCTGATGTCAGGGGGGTGGCTCTCTGGGGACCCTCATGTCAGGGGGGGCTCTCTGGGGCCCCTGAGGTCAGGGGGGCTCTCTGAGGACCCTGATTAAAAGGGGGGCTCTCTGGGTACCCTGTGTTTGGGGGGCTCTCTGGGGACCTGGTGTAAGGGGGGCTCTCTGAGGACCCTGATGTAAGGGGGGCTCTGAGGACCCTGATGTAAGGGGGGCTCACTGGGGACCTCATTCTGTTCTATATTGTTGTACTTATTCTTTGACTGTTTTGTTTAAAGGAGGGAGGATTGTTTTGGGAGCACTGAAGTGTCAGGTGTGACTGTGTGGCAATGGCAAATGGTTTACATAGCTCACGGCATCACGGGTCAAGTAGAGGGACCCTTAGCAGAATTTTGCTTAGGGCCCCAGGGAGGTCAGGATCGGCACTGCATCTTCTCCCTCTTCTACCTTGCCCTTCCATCAGCGAGCCCATCCTTTTAGTCCGTTTAATTTCCCCTTTAAATTGTGGCACTTATATGCCGCATTGATAGGTGGCATGGATAGGCAGCACTGATTAGTGTCACTGATGGGCACTGCTGGGGCTCCATTGACAATCAGGCCCTGATTACCTGTACAGTCTCTGCTGCGAGGAAATGCCGCTGATTGTCTCTCTTCATCTCCCACTCTGTCAGTGTAAAGTAAGGAGAGCCGAAAACGGCACTTCCGTGTTTACATGTGATAGCCTGTGATTGGACACACAGCCAAACACATGGTTAAACAGCCGCGTCATCGGCTTTTTACCCAGATCAGGGTTGTGCCGTGTCCTAGGAACATGTGGGCGCGCGAGAGCGGTGACACTGGGGCAACAACGTATGATGTCATTTTTCTATACAGTAGGTGGGAGTTAGTTAAGGGATTTAAGTTTGCTACCTTTCTGCCTTTTCTCCATTTACATATGCTTGAGAAATTACTTTTTCCCCAGGTAAACCCTTCTGATTATGGACTTCTTAAGCCTCCAATTGTAAACATATGACTTTTGACATCTTGTTTCTCTAATCTTCTTTTCCTAAGGGTCAAGGGAGTTGAGTTTTTGTTTATTTTTCACTTTTGCAGCCAAATCGGCATAACACCTACTTGCATGGTCTAATTTAAATAGCATAACTAAAATAGTGGTGCTTACATTTTACTTGCTCTTTTCTGAAAACTCCAAAAGTTTTTATGAAAGACGCAACCAGGATAGGGGCTTTTGGAAGGTAGCCTCTGGCCTACTGACTATGGGCCCTGGCATTTGAGGGAGCTACAAGCATTTATAAAGATGTCCTGTCATATAATGCAAGAGGACATTATTACATTAAACAGTCAAGGAAACCATGATGGTCTCTGCCAACTTGAAACTCAGTGAGCAGATTTATGTGAAAAGAAAGCTGATTAATGCGATTTCGACAGCCCTGGGTCTTCTTGAATACTGGTGGTGGACAGTCTGAGCTGAGCTGTGGTCTGCTGCTATAGTATGGTTATTAAGGTGTTAAATATTATTTAAGTATGTCTCTCCAATTGTGTGCCTCCTAGATGTGCATTCCCATTTTTAATTGAGTAACCTATTGTTTGTCTGTCTGATCATCTCTTGGAGATGTGCTTTATATTGTGACCACTTTTCCTTGTTATTGAGCCATTGTGGGATGTTGTGTTTATGCTTATAATAGTGTGTAATGCGTTTTGTGCATCCAGGGTTGTGGGCTGGGTGCCGAACAGTCTGGGCATCTCGGCATGATTAAGTGACTCGTTTTTAATTTAGTTCATGTTAATTAAATCACTTTCAGCTATTAGTTGCTAGATGTGGATTAGCATTATGTGTATGTTGGTGGTTCCTTAGCTATGTTACTTATATTCATGTTTACAGTTTGTATTGGTAGGGTAATGTGATCAGGCCCTACCTGATCTATATATTCTGTGTGAATTTACAATAAAGAGTTTGAGTTCCAGTATGCGCCTAAGCTAGTGTTGTCTAGTATCTTGGGTGCAATATTCAGCTATAATACTTGGTTCCTGGGTCCAGACTAGAGGAAGCTGTATACTGACGGAAGCACCCAATCTGGGTGCTAGACTGTTCCATCAGTTTTCCTCATCTATGCAGTGTAAGTGATACTAAACACACACACTATTTAATTTACATTGTCCCTTCTATGTCTGTATGTGGCTGATGGCACTGTAAATATTTTTATTTAAAGAAAAAAAAAATCTTAGTACCTTTTTTCCTAATTGATATTCAGCTGTCACACGACCCAGCTCTTTCCCAGCCTGTCTGCAGGGAAACATAAGCTTCTAGTCCTCTGCTGTTGGTCACATAATTAAAAAAAAAAAAAAACAGCCTTTGGAATAAAGAGTAAAATAAACTGTTTTCAATTGTTAATACAGATTTGATTTCAAATATATATTTGTATATTTTTTGGCAGTAACATGGGGTGGGTGGATTTCTTGCAGTCTACCCAAAGAAACATCTAAAAGGTAAAATATTTGTAATTATTTCTAGGTACACCATACTGTGTCAATGGGAACACATAACAGCAAGGTTTTCTCTGACTGTAAAGGTGGAAATACTCTTTACCCTTTGCCTGTTAACTAGTTGGCCTTTTTGTTTGGACAAACTGTATTTACCAACCTTCCTTTGCCATTCCTATTAAAGCCTGTTGCTCTGAACTGGTGGATTTTTTTGTTTTTTGTCATACTTTTTTCTGTCTGGACTTCCTTTCCCTACATTCATGAAAGTGAATTTTATATACATCTATATAGATCAGACCAAAATGAGGGACACATAAGAAAGAATGAGGGACATTGCTCCAAATCAGGGACAGTCCCTCAAAATCAGGGACAGTTGAGCTATGGACGTGTGTGGGGAACTCTGTCAAACACTTTTGCAAAATCCAAGTATACCACGTCCACAGCCACTCCTCTGTTCAAGGTTTTACTTACCTCCTCATAAAAAGAAATCAGGTTTGTTAGACAACTTCTGTCTTTCATGAATCCATGCTGTCTGTTGCTTAAAATATTTTTTTTCCAGCAAGAACTCGTCTGTGTGGTCTTTTTATTAACCACTTGCCGACCGGCGCACGACGATATACGTCGACAGAATGGCACGTACAGGCAGGAGGGCGTATATATACGTCCCTCCTTTAGCCTGTCCGTGCCATCGGGAGCACGCCGGGAGCAGCGCGCTCCCGCGCCGGTCGGGACCCCCGTGAGTCCGGCCACGGTCCCCGCGGACTCGTTCGCCGCGGGGACTCCCGCGATCGTCTCACGGAGCGGCTGAACGGGGAGATGCCGAGATAAACAGCATCTCCCCGTTCTGCCTAGCAACTAGTGACGCCGATCTCTGCTCCCTGTGATTGGAGCAGAGATCAGCATTCACTAGCTGACAGCCACGCCCCCCCCCACAGTAAAAAACACACCCCTAGGCATACTTAACTCTTTCACTGCCCCCTTGTGGTTAACCCCTTCACTGCCAGTGTCATTTATACAGAAATCAATGCATTTAAATGCATTAATTGCTGTAAAAATGACAATGGTCCCAAAAATGTGTCAAAAATGTCCGATGTGTCCGCCATAATGTCGCAGTCACAAAAAAAATCGCAGATCTCCGCCATTAATAATAATAAAAAAAAAAATATTAATAAAAATGCTATAAAACTATCCCCTATCTTGTAAACGCTATAACTTCTGCGCAAACCGATCAATAATAGCTTATTGCGATTTTTTTTTACCAAAAATATGTAGAAGAATACGTATCGGCCTAAACTGAGGAAAAAAAAAAGTTTTTTTATATATTTTTTGGGGATATTTATTATAGCAAAAAATAAAAAATAATGCATTTTTTTCAAAATTGTCGCTCTATTTTTGTTTATAGCGCAAAAAATAAAAACCGCAGGGGCGATCAAATACCACCAAAAGAAAGCTCTATTTGTGGGAAAAAAAAGGACGTCAATTTTGTTTGGGAGCCACGTCGCATGACCGCGCAATTGTCAGTTAAAGCGACGCAGTGCCGAATCGCAAAAAGGGGCCTGGTCCTTTGGCTGCAAATTGGTCCGGTCTGAAAGTGGTTAAACTCTCCAGTATCTTCCCGACCATAGAAGTTAAGATAACAGGTCTATAGTTACTTGGCAAAGACTTTGATCTCTCTTTAAATATGGGCACCACATTTCCCCCACGCCAATCCAGTGGTACCATTTCAGTCATTAACGAGTCTTTAAATATTATAAACAATGGCCTTGAAATGACAGAGCTCAATACTTTTAGGATCTGAGGGTGGATGCCATCTGGTCCAGGTGCTTTATCCACCTTTATTCTGTCTAAATATTTCTGGACCATATCACTTTTGAGCCATTGTGGATTATTTGGGGCTGTGTCACTACTACCCCCATTATGGACATGAGCTCCCCCCATGCTCCTTTTGTATACACAGAGCGGAAGAAAGTATTTAACCCCTTCCCACCGGGCACCCGCGATTGCTCCACACAGAGACAGAAAAGGAGATCTGTCAATGTAAACAGACAGATCTCCGTGCTATCAGGGGTGAGGAGAGCGATCTGTTGTTCATACCAAGTATGAACAACAATCGCTCTCCTCATCCAGGCAGTCCCATCCCCCCACAGTTAGAATCACTCCCTAGGTAACACAGTTAACCCATTGATCGCCCCCTATTGTTAACCCCTTCCCTGCCAGTGACATATACACAGTAATCAGTACATTTTTATAGCACTGATCACTGTATAAATGCCAATGGTCCCAAAAATGTGTCAAGTGTCTAATCTGTCCGCCATAATGTTGCAGTCCCGATTAAAAAATAAAAAAAAATTGCTGATCACCACCATTACTAGTAAAAAAAATAAAATAATAAAAATGCCATAAATCTTTCTTCCCCTATTTTATAGACGCTAGAACTTTTGTGTAAACTGATCAATATATGCGTATTACAATTTTTATTACCAAAAATATTTAGAAGAATACACATTGGCCTAAACTGAGGAAAAAATTAGCTTTTTTAAAAAAAATTGGGATATTTATAATAGCAAAAAGTACAAAATATTGTTTTTTTTTTTCAAGATTGTTTTTTGTTTATAGCGCAAAAAATAAAAACTGCAGAGATGATCAAATACCACCAAAAGAGAACTATTTGTTTGAAAAAAATACGTAAATTTTGTTTGTGTACGTCGCACAACCGTGCAATTGTCAGGTAAAGTGATGCAGTGCCATATCGCAAAAAATGGCCTGGTCATTGAGCAGCCAAATCTTCCGGGCTGAAGTGGTTAATACCAATGGCCTTCTCTTTGTCCCCAGTGTCATGGCTATTTTTATACCTACCTCACTTATATGCTTACCTCTACATAAAATAAGTGAGTAAAAACCTTTGTCTATGCAATTACTAAAAACGAACGATCCTTGGATGGGGGATAATACTCAGAAATCCCTTCATCTCAGAGGGAGTCCATGGCACGTGATGTGTCATCTTTCCCGTGGATCTCCCACTGTTGTCATGAATCCCTTTTTCTCTTACAGGGTAGACAGATATGTCATCTGAAAAAAATATCCGCTGTGGATTGGTCTTTTGGGATTCTGTCACAGAATCCCCATAAGACTGGGGAAGATTGTTGCTGCCAGGTGGGGGCACCTTATCCAACTGCAAAGTGCCCTGATGTGTGGCATTAACAGTCCCATGATACACAGGTGTGCCTACATTGGGTGATATGCTTTCTGCATGGGAGTGACACCACCCCGACCGTTGCTGTGGGGTGCAGGTAAAGTGATGCAGTGCCATATCGCAAAAAATGGCCTGGTCATCGAGCAGCCAAATCTTCCGGGCTGAAGTGGTTAATACCAATGGCCTTCTCTTTGTCCCCAGTCACCCACTCTAGATTATTTTGTCAAGGGCCTACATGCTCAGACCTGACCTTTTTACTAATAATATATTTGAAGAATTTTTTGGGGTTTGTCCTATCTTTTGCAATCTGTCGTTTTTGTTTTGAATTTTTGCATCCTTTTTACATATTATGCTATATTCTTTGTAACATTTAAACAATAACGTTCCTTCATTTTTATATATTTTTTTAAAGCTCTTCTTTTTTTATTATTTATAGCCATTTTAACTTTGGCCATGAGCCACATAGGTTTTATTTTTAGCCTTTTAAACCTATTGCCCATGGGAATATACTTTGCAGTGAGTTTACATACAGTCACTTTGAAGAATTCCTATTTCTGTTACATTGATGCTAATGTTCCCTCCCAGTCTAAGTCCTGGAGAGCAGCCCTAATCCTTGTAAAATTTGCTCTCTTAAAGTTAAGTGTTTTTATCTTTCCCGTATGCGTTTTTTGCTTACATTAAATGAAATTATGTTATGGTCACTGCTACCCAGGTGTTCTTTTATATGAATATTGGTAATAAGCTCTACATGGTTTGAGATTACCAGGTCCAGCAGAGCGTCATTCCTAGTCGGGGCCTCAATAAACTGTATAATAGGTTTATACATTTTTGCCCTTTTACTGTCCCAGCACTGTCCCAGCAGTGCCATTAACTCCTTAATTTCCGGGTAGGTAAAATCCCCCATTATTATCACTGTACCAGCCCTTTCTGTCTGTGCAAGGTGCTGAGTCTCCACCTCCTCACTAACACTGGGAAGTCTATAACAAACTCCAATGACAACCTTTTGTAGTACGCACACCCATGTACAGTTCCACCCATAATGCTTCAGACTCATCACACTCTCCATCAACTGGGTCCTCTTTCACAGTCGCTTTGAGATCACTTCTCACATAGAGACAGACACCACCACCCCTCCATTTTATCCTGTCTTTCTGAAAGAGGGCATAGCCAGGAATATTAATAGCCCAGTCATGAGACGAATGAAGCCAAGATTCAGCTATGCCAATTAGATCATAGTTCTCCTCATGCACCAGAGCTTCCAACTTGCCTATTTTGCTTTGCAGACTTCTGGCATTGGTGAACAAACACTTTAACCACTTCAGCCCCGGACCATTTGGCAGCCAAAGGACCAGAGGTCTTTTTTCAATTTCGCACTGCACTACTTTAACTGGTAATTGCGCGGTCATGCAATTTTGTAACCAAACGAAATTTGCGTCCTTTTCTTCCCACAAATAGAGCTTTCTTTTGATGGTATTTGATTGCCTCTGTGATTTTTATTTTTTGAGATATAAACGGAAAAAGAGCGAAAATTTTGAAAAAAAAAGAGATTTTCTACTTTTTGTTATAAAAAAAATCTAATAAACTCAATTTTAGTCAAACATTTGGGCCAAAATGTATTCAGCCACATGTCTTTAGTAAAAAAAATGCCAATAAGCGTATATTTATTGGTTTGCGCAAAAGTTATAGCGTCTACAAACTAGAGTACATTTTCTGGAATTTACACCGCTTTTAATTTATGACTGCCTATTTCATTTCTTGAGGTGCTAAAATGGCAGAGAAGTACAAAACCCCCCCAAATGACCCCATTTTGGAAAGTAGACACCCCAAGCTATTTGCTGAGAGGCATGTTGAGCCCATTGAATATTTTTTTTTTTTAGTCCCAAGTGATTGAATAAAGACAAAAATAAAAAAGATTTTTTTTTTTTTCAAAAAGTTGTCACTAAATGATATATTGCTCACACATGCCATAGTTATATGTGGAATTGCACCCCAAAATACATTTTGCTGCTTCTCCTGAGTATGGGGATACCACATGTGTGGGACTTTTTGGGAGCCTAGCCGCATACGGGGCCCCGAAACCCAAGCACCGCCTTCAGGATTTCTAAGGGTGCAAATTTTTGATTTCACTCCTCACTACCTATCACCGTTTCGAAGGCCATAAAATGCCAAAATAGCACAAAACCCCCCCAAATGACCCCATTTTGGAAAGTAGACACCCCAAGCTATTTGTTGAGAGGCATGGTGAGTATTTTACAGCTCTCATTTGTTTTTGAAAATGAAGAAAGTAAAGAAAAAAAAAAATTTTTTTTCTTTTTTTTCAATTTTCAAAACTTTGTGACAAAAAGCGACATCTGCAAAATACTCACCATACCTCTCATCAAATAGCTTGGGGTGTCTACTTTCCAAAATGGGGTCATTTTGGGGGGTTTTATGCCATCTGGGCATTCCATGGCCTCCGAAACTGTGATTGGCAGTGAGAAGTGAAATAAAAAAATTACACCCTTAGAAAGCCTGAAGGCGGTGATTGGTTTTTGGGGTTCCGTACGCAGCTAGGCTCCCAAAAAGTCCCACACATGTGGTATCCCCGTACTCAGGAGAAGCAACAGAATGTATTTTGGGGTGTATTTCCACATATGCCCATGACATGTTTGAGCAATATATCATTTAGTGACAACTTTTTGTAAAAAAAATATATATATTTTTTTTTTTTCATTATTCAATCTCTTGGGACAAAAAAAAAAAATATTTAATGGGCTCAACATTGCTCTCATCAAATAGCTTGGGGTGTCTACTTTCCAAAATGGGGTCATTTGGGGGGGGTTTGAACTGTCCTGGCATTTTATGCACAACATTTAGAAGCCTATGTCACACGTCACCCACTCTTCTAACCACTTGTAGACAAAGCCCTTTCTGACACTTTTTGTTTACATGAAAACATATTTTTTTTTTGCAAGAAAATTACGTTGAACCCCCAAACACTATATATATTGTTAAAGCAAAGGCCCTACAGATTAAAATGGTGGGTGTTGCATTTTTTTTTTCCACACAGTATTTGCGCAGCGATTTTTCAAACGCATTTTTTGTGGAAAAAATACACTTTTTTTTATTTTAATGCACTAAAACACACTATATTGCTCAAATTTTTGATGAAATAAAAAATATGATCTTAGGCCGGTACATGGATACCAAACACGACATGCTTTAAAATTGCGCACAAACACGCAGTGGCGACAAACTACATACATTTTTAAAAGCCTTTAAAAGCCTTTACATGATACCACATTAGATTCACGGAGGAGGTCTACTGCTAAAATTACTGCCCTCGATCTGACCTTCGCGGTGATACCTCACATGCATGGTGCAATTGCTGTTTACATATGACGCCAGACCAACGCTTGTGTACGCCTTTGCGCAAGAGAAGGGGGGGCAGGGGTGCTTTTTTTTTTTTTTTTTGTTTTTTTTTTTATTTATTTAGCTTTTTTATTTTATTTTTAAACTGTTCCTTCCATTTTTTTTCTTTGTTATGATTTTTATTGTTATCTCAGGGAATGTAAATATCCCCTATGATAGCAATAGGCAGTGACAGGTACTCTTTTTTTGAAAAAATTGGGGTCTATTAGACCCTAGATCTTTCCTCTGCCCTCAAAGCATCTGACCACACCAAGATTGGTGTGATAAAATGCTTTCCCAATTTCCCAATGGCGCGGTTTATATCCGGGAGGGGGGACATTCCCTCCCACTGCTTGTAAAAGCAGTCTAGAGGCTAATTACCCGCTAGAATTGCTTTTACATGAAAGCCGATCACTGGCTGAAAAGAATGATACCAAGATGATACCTAAACCTGCAGGCATCATTCTGGTATAACCATTCAAAGTCCAGCAACATACTGGACATATATTGTAATCTTTTTTTTTTTCATGCAGCCTCTTGGCTGAACGAAAAAAAGAGATTGATTGGTGGGTATGCCCACCATTAGAATACCTCCCTTCATCCACCCACTTCTAATGATGGGCATACATGCACCATTTATATATGCCGATGCATGGGGGCATCCTCCCGCAAAAGTTATGCCGTGTACACACGGTCGGAATTTCGACCGTATGTACGTGGCATTAGGAGCCAATCGCTCCTCCCCCCCCTGCTGCCCCCATGCTTCGGCATATATGCTCTTTTTTTTAACTGTGGTGGTGAAATCACCTCCTACAGCGTTGGAGTCGCGGCTTTATGTATCGTGGGAGCAAACGCTGTTGCTGTCAAGATAAATAAATCCGCGTTGCAACTGAATGGCGCACCTGAAAACAAAAAAATGCTCAACACTAAAACACAGTAAACAAAATTACATACCTGAAAAGCAAGCGTGATAAAACATGATAAAACATAATAAAACATTGCAGAATAGAATGGAGTAAAAAAAAGAGCAACAATAGAGAGAGAATAGAGTGAGAGAGAGAACAATAAAACGACAACTATTTTATTTTTTTTTATTTTTTTGAGATTCACAGGTAAAAAAGCTCCTGACTGAAGCGACTGAATCAAAACGCTACCACAAAAAAACTGTTAGCGATCGCAGGGATCAGGCCTGACTCTGCGAACGCTGCAGTTATGTGTGCTTAGTGTTTTGTAAGTGACAGTGATCGATCGATACTGCACTTGGGTGGGCTGGGCTGGGCGGAGGGGGAAAACGCAGGTGCTAGCAGGTATCTGGGCTGATCCCGCTAACAATGCGGTTTTTTTTGGAACCCTAAACTGCTGGGACGCTAGTATAGATCTGATCAGATCAGATATCGATCTGTTCAGATACTGTGCCACTAAGGGAGGTGTATGCTTTGCGCGTGGGTGTTTGCGGTACTGGCACTAACCTGGGGCGACGCAGACCTTATTTGACCCTAAAACCTAATTGATATCACCCGCCGGGCGATCAGGGGGTTAAACCGTTATTGGGTAATAAATGGCGGGTGCCCTGACAGTATAAAAAACAAGCTAACTAACCAGCGTCACCCGTAACAGTAATACAAAAAAAAAACTGGTTACCTAGCGACACTAATGCAGCGATCAGAAAAACGATCGCTTAGTGACACTGGCAAAAGGGGGTGAAAGGGTTAACTAGGGGCAATCAGGGGGTTAAACCTTTATTAGGTAATATATGGGGGTACCTGACGCTATATAAAAACCTGACGGGGAACCTAAATAACGAAATAACTAACTGGCTAACCAGCGTCACCAGTGACAGTTATACAGTGATCACTGGTGAAAGGGTTAACTCTAGGGGCAATCAGGGGGTTAAAACCTTTATTTAGGTTGTAATATGGGGGTACCTGACCTATAAACCTATTTATGAACCTATATAAACATGGCGGTTACCTAAAAAAAAAAAATGGTTACCTAGCGACACTAATGCAGCGATCAGAAAAACGATCGCTTAGTGACACTGGCAAAAGGGGGTGAAAGGGTTAACTAGGGGCAATCAGGGGGTTAAAACCTTTATTAGGTAATATATGGGGGTACCTGACGCTATATAAAAACCTGACGGGGAACCTAAATAACAAAATAACTAACTGGCTAACCAGCGTCACCAGTGACAGTTATACAGTGATCACTGGTGAAAGGGTTAACTCTAGGGGCAATCAGGGGGTTAAAACCTTTATTTAGGTTGTAATATGGGGGTACCTGACCTATAAACCTATTTATGAACCTATATAAACATGGCGGTTACCTAAAAAAAAAAAATGGTTACCTAGCGACAGCAGTGACACTAATACAGCGATCAGAAAAACGATCGCTTAGTGACACTGGCAAAAGGGGGTGAAAGGGTTACCTGGGGGGCAATCAAGGGGTTAAACCTTTATTAGGGGGGGGTAGGGGGCTACCTTGGACCTAAAACTAACTGCCCTGACAGTTATTACAGTCACACTGACACTAAATGCAGTGATCAGTAAATAAATGATCACTGCAATTAGTGACACTGTGACTGGGGGGGGAGGGGGTGATCTGGGGGGTGATCAGGGGGTGACAGGGGGGTGGAATATGTGCCTAACTGTACTGGTGTCAGTGTAGTGTTGTGCACTAACCTGTACATGTTCGCCGCTCGGCGTCTCCGGTCACATAGACCGGCGCACCGAGCGTGACATCACTTCCGCCTTCCTGTCTATACAATAGACAGGAAGGGGAAGTTTCTCATTGGCCAGGAGCGATCGCGAGGGGGTGGCCAGAAACCACTGGCCGTCCCCTCGTCCCGGATCGCTCCTGAAGCGATCCCGACCGTCCCCGCCGGCGGAGGGGGGTCCGATCGGACCCCCCAACCGCCGGAAGAATGTCACGTACAGGTACGTGATTCTGCCTGTACGTGCCATTCTGCCGACGTAAATATACAGGGGGCGGTCGGGAAGTGGTTAATTCATTGTCACATTTTGCAAATGTATGTTGCATATTTTTTATTTTGGTACAAATAGTACCATTTCCAGTGGTTGATTGTAACATAGGAACCTTCATATCATCTGCCATAGCCCTACCCACATCTTTCCCCATTCCACCCACCAATAAGTGCTGGCCCCTGTCTGACCTGTCTGCCCCATTAAAATATAAATTAACACACTCCCTCCACAATCCTAGTTTAAATACTCTTCCAGCCTTCCCATAAACCTCTCCCCAGCACAGTGGACCCTCTTCCATTTAGGTGTAAACCATCTTTGGCATATTGGTTGCACCACAATGAAAAGTCAGCCCAGTGCTCTAAAACCCAAATCCTTCCTCCTTACACCAGGTCTTTAGCCATGCATTCAGCTCTCTAATCTCCCCCTGCCTTTCCTGGCAATATTTCAGAGAATATCACCTTGGAGGTCCTTCCCTTTAATTTGCAGCCTAATTCTTTAAATTGGTTCTTAAGAAGCCTCCACCTTCCATATAGTCTGTCATTGGTTCCAACGTGGACCAAGACAGCTGGGACATGCCCAGCCCCTCCCAGTAATTTATCAACCCGGTCCACCACATGCCGAACCCTGGCACCAGGGAGACAGCCTTCCTTTTCTGTGAGCTCCTACCACTCCCTCCAACTGTATTAACCCATCTTCCTACCTGATAATCCTGACTCACCCTTCCACCCAGAGGACCCCTTTCAAGGTCATCAGTTCTGCTCAGTGTTGCAATTTGCTCCTCCAGATCTCTAATGCGAGCTTCCAGAAGGGCAACCTGCTCACATCTGTCGCAACGGTATCCATCCTGGAGCTGTTGCTCCATTTTTGTATACATGTGGCACACTGTGCACTGCACAAAACCTTCAATCTTGCTAACCCCCATTTTCCCAGTTACAATAATAATGTTACTGAGAGTCCATTCACACAGGGGCAGCACGAATTCCAGCGTGACTTTGGGAGGCAACTTGGACACGACTTGAGTATGAATCACAGCACGACTTGAGGCAACTTACAAGGCAACTTGAAGTTGCCTCCAGGACAGGGGACTTTGCCAGTGGCCAATCACATAATAATCAGCTCTGTGGGAGGGAGGGGTTTGCCTAGAAAACTATTTTTACTTCCTGGAAAGTTGCTTCAGTTAAGACAGGGGATCCGACTTGGAGGCAACTTCCAAATCAATGGGTACAAGTTGCCTAGAAGTCGGATTGAAGTAGTACAGGAACCTTTTCTGAAGTCGGGGCGACTTCAGTAGTGTGCATTTAAGACGGCTCTCATTCGCTTACATTGATTTTATCATGTCGCACGATTTGAGGCAACTTGGGGCGACTTCAAGTCTGATCCAAAGTTGCCCCTGTGTGAATGGACTAAATTTCAGATGATACTTACAGGTTTGACAATTCCTTTTATAACCTCCTGTTTTCAACTCCTGGTTTTTAACTCACCACTTAGTCCAGTTCCACTTGGTCAGAGTTCCAGCAAGCAAAAAAGATGGCAAGCTCAAGAATGAGCAGGCTCAGGAATTAGTTCTACAGAAAGGTATAGAGGACCTCAAGCACCTGTGGCCAATTAACAACTCCCTTTAATCAGTAGTCTGAAGGAAGGAAAGAGAAAAAAAAAAGGCTTTTCACTCTCCACTCAAAGTTCCTACTGTTCAGCTTCCAACCAGCAAATCTGCTGTACAATATGCAATTGTTGTGTTTCTCTTCTTTTTTTGATGAATACCTTAGTACCTACAGGTTATTTTTATTTTTGATCAATATTAATATATTTTAATGTAGGCTATCTGTAATATTCTAAATGGAGAAATTGATTGACTCGGTAATGGTGGCATTGTCCTGACATGGTGACGGTGCCTTTGCAGTAACGTCAGAGGGAGTCCTATGCAATGGCGGCTGGTCCATAGTTTGCATAATCTAATCCTACAACAATTTTATTTTTAAAGAACTGATAATATGACTAACATTTTTTAACATGTTAAAGTTAAAAAATGTTACCCATATTATCCTTTATTTAAAAATCAGTCGTTCTATGTGTATGGCTGTGCACTGTGTGAGGTGCCAGACCAATAGGTTTCTATTCTATTTTGTCATTTTTTTACAAGAATGTGATTAGAGCCTGAGGCTCTAATTGGCTTGTTTTAGGTTGTCCTCCCTTGTTCGCCTTTGGTTTCCGGCTTCTCCTCCCAGCCCAATCAGAACAGGAGGCTGAAGATTTGGAACCCGGAAAGAAGACTGAGTTAACACGGAAGCTGCGGTGCCAGGTATCAGGGGAGCCGTGACTGCTGGAGGGCTCAGTTTGTAGGGTGATTGCGGATCTGGAGGGATTTGTCTTTAGCACCATTGGTCCTATGCCAATGAAGGGTATTTTGCCTTCTGTTACAATACCAACAGAACCATGAACAATCCTTCTTTTGTCATGGCGGTTGAACTACCACTGGTCCCTCTGTTAACAAGATAATAAAGCAGATTGGACCCATTGCTATGGCAATGGAGGGAACTTTGCACGAGGGATGGATGTTTTTGCACAACTACGTGATAATTGGGGAAGCTTCATCTTTTGTTATAGGAATGGAAGTTTGCATGGCAAATGAAGGGGACACATATGGTTGCCATGATGATAGAGGGCTTTTTCATGGCACCGTTGCATGGTGACAGCGAAATTGGCACCATTTCCACAGCAATAGAGGGATCTGTTGCAGTTCCTTTGCCTTGGTGACGTAGGAATCTGTCTCAGATTCATTGCCATGGCTGTAGAGCAGGGGTAGGCAACCTTGGCCCTCCAGCTGTGGTGAGGTCCCATGAGACATTGCAAGAACCTGACAATCACAGGCATGACTCCTAGAGGCAGAGGCATGATGGGATTTGTAGTTTCACCACAGCTGGAGGGCCGAGGCTGCCTACACCTGCTGTAGAGGGATTGGTTATTGCTATGTTGACAAGGCGGTCTGCCCCTATTGCAATGGCGATGGTGCAATTGATCATGGACTCGTTGCCATGGTGACCGAGGCCTGGAAAATGTATGAATCCATTTTGAGGATTGCTTTTCTAGGTGGAAAAAGCATGGCTCCAGATATCAGTACAATGCTTTTAATGAACAAATTCCATGAAAGGTAAGCATTTGACCATTAGCAGTGTAGTTATTCAAAGACTGCTTTTGTTAAGACGCATTAAAATGTTTCGTATTGCTAAAAAAATAAATAGATGGCGATAATACAGAAATAACCATTTCCTGGTTGACGTTGCCTGTCTGTTGATATTGAAACCAAGGTTTCAACAGGTTTGCCATAGCAGTGGAGGGGTTGGTCAAAATCCCAGCAATGAGGGGGATGTGTATCCTTGCCATGGTGGCAAAGGTACTAGTAGCAATTTGGCTGCCATAAAAGCAGAGGCATTAGCCTCTTTGACATGGAGATGGAAGGATTGGTATTCAATTGTTGTGGCAAGAGAGGTAAATGGTCTTGCCATATTGATGGAGAGGTTGATAAAATTGCCTTGGTGATCAAGAAGCTGGTCATGGCCCTGTTTCCTTGGAAATGTTTGATGGAGGGATTATCTCAACTCGCCATGCTGATCAAAAAATTAGAACGATCACTCTCCGTTATAAATGGCGATTAAGGGATTAGTCACAGTCAAAAGAGAGACCCTCTTTTGAGAGAGATTGCCATAGTGACAAGAGGATTGGTCATGATGCTGTTGCGATGATGATGAAGGGATCCAATGTACAATGGATAGCCAATGTCAATGGATAACTAAGTTGCTAGGGGGTAAGCACTGTTTCTATGATAAGGGATCTAATGTCCTTAAAGTTTACATTGTCCCAATATCGTGGCATTGAAAATAAAACACAAGATCTTCTCCTGAACCCTTTGTGGTTCTCTGTGATATGGAATTTCAGCCTGTGGCTGTCTTGTATTGCTCTGCCACTCACCTGTGCTATCTCTATGCAGCTGTGCTGCCCAGTCTCACAGCTGCCTTATGGTTCCCTTCACCACAGGCTCTCAACTCCTCGTACCCGCCACCAGCAAGGTTCAGTCCCCCAACCTTCTTGTAGCACTCCTCCAGCTGCCATTCTCCGTGGTCCAGTGGAGGGATCCTCCCTTCTGCAGAAATTCTCCAGACTGCACTGTCCTATCCAGCATCGGGAAAAAGAGGGACAAGATAAGGTGACAGATACAATGCCCAGACTGTGTAGCTCCATCTTATTTAAGGGCTTCTGGCCAGGTCTAGACTAATCTTTAATGATACTTTATTTTGAGTAAGTGATATACATTGTCCTTTTTAACACAAAGGCATTTTTTTTGTGCTCAAGAAACAGATTTTTTTTTTGGTGACCTGCTGAAAAACAGTTTAGGCCAGCTTGGTAAGAACGCAGGTGCAATATTGGGCAGTCCGCCCATTATTGTCCTCGCCTTATTTCCTAGAAGTGTGACCTGTGCCCCTGTGTTTTTAGGTGAGCCCTAACCATCTGCCATGTGCATTGTGTGGAGGGGATTTTACATTTCTCTTTGGATTTTCTTTTTAAAAGTGAGTGCAGGTTAGAAGTCAGACTACCTGGGCAGGAGCAGAGCGTTTTTACTGAATTACTAATTTTGCAGATTAATGACCTTTTGCTGAGCTTTGTAGCTATAGTTGAGTGCTCTTACAAATAGGAGCTCAGTGAGTTAGTTGTTCCCAGTCAATGCTGTGGAACCAAGGAATGTCATTTATTTACACAGGTCATAGATCTACATCAGTTTCATAATGGGCTAAATGGTTAAACTGGTACTCATAACTGGGTTCTGCAGCTTTGAACTCTGCTTCATAAATTATACGGTTATGCATTTCCTTTGGTATATGGGCTATATGCCAAAATTTATACTGTTTAATTAACAGAAAAGTCAATTGCCAAGTTTTAATGCAAAGTGACAAATTCTTGGGTAGAAAAAAAAATGTTGGGGGGCTGTAGTAGAAGCAGGAATTTTTGTGCTACCTTGTCCAGAAAGAAGACCTTGCAGCCAATTATTTGTTTTGAGTGTGTTTATATACACTATATTACCAAAAGTATTGGGACTCCTGCCTTTACACACACATGAACTTTAATGGCATCCCAGTCTTAAGCCCCATACACAAGGTCGGAAAATCCGACCACAAAATCCATCGGATTTTTCCGACGGATTTTGTCCGACACTGGTGTTGCATACACACGGTCGGACAAAGTTGTCGGAAAATCCGATTATTCTGAACGTGGTGACGTTTGTTGCCTACGACGGGTCTACGTAGAGGCTAGTAGCCAATAGCTTTGGTCTTGTAATGTGATCTGAGCATGCGTGGCACTTTGTCCGTCGGAATTCGCTACACGCGATCGGAAAAAGTCCGATGGAGCCTACACACGGTCGGAATTTCCGACAACATTGTCCGATAGGACAAAATCCATCGGAAAATCCGACCGTGTGTATGGGGCATTAGAAGCCAGCGGTCTTACAAACAGGAAGTCAGCAGGCAATAACGTTTTGTTAAGCAAGTTCAGCAGCCTATTACAGAGGAACTAAAGAACTCAGAAGAACATGGATGGCAAAGTTGGTGAAGGTAGGAGATCAGCAACAAGGACATGGATAAAACATTTTTGTTTAGAGTTCTGCTCTAAATTTGTTTACTTGCCCACACGTATTCAACATGCCTGATGAAGGAAACTAAACCTACAGTCATGAGCGCTTTAGAGATCTGTAGCATCTCTTGTGCCTTGTCCTCCTCAGCTGAACTGTTCTATAGAGACTCAGATATCGTTCAGTTACTGGCAGCACTGAGGACATCCTAGAAAGATGCTTTTCACCAGTCAAGAGATCACTATGAATAAGCCCTGGGCTGTAGGCAGGGCAAAACATGTCAGAGGAGCATAGCCAGGAGAAATTCAGGCTGAAGCTGTATCTTTCTATATATAATGGCTGGGTTCCAGTGTGCAGTGTTTCCACCTTCTGTCTTACAAGCGGATTTGGCTAGGCTGGATGAGTTTGTTTCAACATCGGCAGCTGACCTGCCTGACCTGTGCTTTGGACTGCAAGGGGAAGGTTTGCAGTACTTTGAATGGTTTTTGTATATGGGTCGTTTGGAAACGCTTGTGTATGTTGGTGCACTGTGGTACCACTCATAGTGACTAGCACCCCAACGCAAATTTCCAATACTGCTTCAATGTAGTGCACTACTGCAGGTTGCAGTGAGCTGTACTGACTAAACTTGCTGCAGGTCTGATTTTTGGTCTGCTGGGCTGCCTTAACCACTTCAGCCCTGGACCAATTGGCAGCCAAAGGACCAGGCCCCTTTTTGCGATTCGGCACTGCGTTGCTTTAACTGACAATTTGCGCGGTCGTGCGACGTGGCTCCCAAACAAAATTGGCGTCCTTTTTTTAACACAAATAGAGCTTTCTTTTGGTTGGTATTTGATCGCCCCTGCTGTTTTTATTTTTTGCGCTATAAACAAAAATAGAGCGACAATTTTGAAAACAATGCAAGATTTTTTGCTTTTTGCTATAATAAATATCCCCAAAAAATATATAAATTAGCGATTATTGATTGGTTTGCGCAAAAGTTATAGCGTTTACAAAATAGGGGATAGTTTTTTATAGCATTTTTATTAATATTTTTTTTTTTACTAGTAATGGCGGCGATCAGCGATTTTTATTGTGACTGCGACATTATGGCAGACACATCGGACATTTTTGGGACCATTGTCATTTATACAGCAATCAATGCTATTTAAATGCATTGATTCCTGTATAAATGACAGTTGTAGTGAAATAGTTAACCACTAGGGGGAGGGGTTATGGGCTGTGACGTGTGTTGTGTTTTTTACATTAGGGGGCCGGGCTGACGTCTGACGTCATTGATCGGCTTTCCCGATGACCGGGAACAGCCGATCAATGACAGGCAGAGTAGGAAGCGCCGGGAGAGGTTTGTTTTTGTCTTCAGCTCTGTGACCCGATAGCGGGACACCAGCGGCGATCGGGCAGGCATTTGAAGGATCACGTACAGGTACGTGATTTTGCCTGTCCGTGCCATTCTGCTGACGTATATATGCAGTGGGTGGTCGGGAAGCGATTTAATGCATGTTCATGAGCAATAGAACATCTGTTAAGCGCATTGCAGTGAACTGCCCTGGTCCTTAGTCGGGAAGTATTGTCCTTATAACAAAGTTAAATTGTTACTAAACCCACAACAGTAAAATCAGTCTGTATATGCAGTAAAGTATGCTTGTTATACTCGCTGTGGAAGGGGTTAATCCTCTGCATTATGTAAAAAGGCTGTTTGATCCTGTCTTCTCTGTTCCTCCCCTTCTTCCAACATCCCCAAACCATCTCCTGATAGAACAGGGGCTAGGGGACAAGCTGCACATGCTCAGTTTGGTGTGTTGCTAGAGAGTTTTTTTTTTTTTTTTTCTTGGAAGAGTGCATGTGATCAGCACAGGGCCAATCAGCACTGTCCAGACAGAGGGTCAGGGATCCTGCAGCCTTATAGGACAATCGCAGGAGAATGAAAACTCCTCCTACAAGCTTTAACTAGACACTGACCGAAGGCACAAGACTGCTGTCATAGGCGTGTGCAGCCTATTGCATTAGGGTGTGCACCCCAAAGCTCAAACACACATGAACGCCACCTGCTGCACAGTAGGAGGCTCTTGTGGTAAGAGACAGTTGAATGAGAGCATATAAATACGTGTCTAAAGTGTTCCTACGGTTTAACCTAGCCTTTAATATAATGAGAGCATTTGCACTGGCCACTGGCACCCCCAACTACCCACCTGGTGCCACCCTTGGATAATGCTAATGTACATGGGGTGATTAGGGTGTGCCCAGGCACATCTGGCACACCCTGTGTGCACACCTACGAATGCTCCAACTGCTGATAACATTTTTTTTATTTAGCAGTTTATATTTACTAAAACTTTTGCATGTCCATGTTCTGTGTACTGTGGGAGACCAGATATAGCGAATCCAGTGTCTTGGGTTTAGTAACACCAGAAAGGCACACAGAGGAGGCTTTTTTGGCTAGTAAAGTTGGTAACTGCTCCTACGTGGGCAAAGCACAGGTTCACTGTAAAATGTGTGCTAAAGGAAAATCCAGCATTTTCTCTTAAACATAATACAACACACAAAAGCTGCTAATTTCAAATGTAGCAATTTTTCTTTGGGAGATAAAAAGGTCAAGACCAAGAAAAAAACATGCATGCCTGTTAAAGACTTCTATAACAGACAAGGGCTGGCAAGTGGAGTTGGCACAGGGAAAAGGGTAGAGCATGTGTGTGGCCACAATTACTGCACTATATTTAGTGTGTGTGTATTTCCATTTACTTCACTCTCTCATTGATCACACAGCAAATTTTGCTTTAGACTGTGATTTTCACCAAAATAGAACATTGCTCCATTCTTGTTATAGATAATTTGATTCATATGGAATCGTATAGTTTGCATTATTTTGTAGTAGTGGAAAGAGATTTGATGTGTAAATGCTACCCATGATTGCAAAAAAAGTCATCTGTGACTTGATCGTTCCTAGTTTCTGCACACCATACTCCTTTCTACTGTGTCCTAAACTACAAATTTCAAAGGTAACAACAGAGCAGAAGCTGAGTTATGCTGGCCATACACCAGAAGAATTTTTGTTCAAAAACCTTCATTCATTGGATTTTCAAATAGTTAGTGGGGTCCAATCAACGTTGGTTTTTGACCACAGTGACGAGAAGATTCGAAGGGGCAAGATAGAAATTTTTCTAGAACAAATTTCTTACCGTGAATGTGGTTTTTGTTTGGGAAATTTTTATGTTCACTACAAAATCAATAGTTAAACGCAAACGAAATGTTGAAGAACTTTCAAAGGATGTTCATCAAGTGTAAATTATTTTTGTATGAACATTCATACGAAAATTCGACTAATGTATGACCAGCTTTATTCTTTCCATCAGTCCTTGTGTACCTGCCAATCACATCTGATCTTTAGGCCTCTTTCACACGATTGGCCCACTCGGGTCCGCCTGTCTGTTTTTCAGGCGGATCCGAGCGGCCCATCCATTAACTTCTATGGGCAGGCGGATGTCAGCGGAGATTTGTCCACTGCCATCCGATCCGACAAGATCCGCTAAAAAAAGACGGGTGGCGATACGTTCGCCATCCATCCAGCGGATCGCATAGAATTAGGTGAAAATGGACGGGCTATCTGTTTTCATCCGATCTCCCCATAGAGAACAGCAGGGCTCTGACAGTTCCCTCCCAGCACAGTAAGCAGAGACAGACTGGTCATCTGCCTGCTCAGCTGGGATCAACGGAGCAATCCCCCGCTGAGCTAGCAGAGTCCGTCCAACAAATCCGCCGCCTGTGAACCCAGCCTTAAAGAGGAAGTAAAGCCTCTTAAAAAAAATAAAAAATAAAACGGAACCTGCAAGGCAGAGGCATAATGAGCTAGTATGCATAGCATACTAGCTCATTATGAATGACTTACCTGAGAACGAAGCCCCCGAAGCGTCCCTCATCCACGATCTTCTGCGCCGCCATCAAACCCGGAGTGACTTCTGGGTCTCGCCGCTCTAGCGCTGTCATTCGCTGGAGCGGCGATGACGTCACAACCGCGCATTCGCGCATGAGATCGGCATATCGCCGTGATCTCGGCATCCTCAGTGCGCCTGCGCGCCGCTGTCTACGGCGCATGCGCCGTAGATAGCGGTGCCTTTTCTTTTTTAAATATCTCCTAAACCATGTAGGTTTAGGAGATATTTATTGGACCTACAGGTAAGCCTTAATCTAGGCTTACCTGTAGGTCAAAGTGGTTTGTAAGGGTTTACAACCACTTTAAACTGTATCTAACCCAAGGGCAAAACGGTATGACAGCTTTTTGTAGTAGCCACCCTTGTAAGCAAATAACGCAACCAATGCTTATTTATCTTCTCCTTGTCTTGCAGAGTGCTCAGCTGACAGAAATGGTTAGTAGTCTGATGACCCCTTTCCCAGTCACCCCATCTCCTAAGCCCTGTCTTAAATCTCCCAACCATGAATACGGGGCAGCTGCATTTCCAAGAGCTAGCAGGTTTGCATCATTTCAACAATTTACCATTAATATAAGGACAACCTCTCAAAGCATGCTGCACACTTGAGGAGCATTTTTGCAATTTTTATTCTTACAAGGGTTTATTTCCTTTCAGAACACCTGTGCACAAGCCACAATCTCTGTTCAATGGACTTGGTCAGAAGCAGACGAAAAAGGATAGGAAGAGTATCCATGCCAAAGCTCCCTCCACTTTTGGGAGCAGTTCAGCCCGTACCAGACCTCTACAACTGTACTACAAGAGAAACCTTTATAGATTTGGCTCTGGATGCACAGTAAGTCTGAACTACTTTCACACTTGTTTTTACACTATTTATATAAAAGTGTATTACAAATACAGCATTCATTCATGACATTGGATTCCCAGAGCACTGTGGGTTTTCCATAGAGAGCGCACACAGAAGCTCCTGCTCTAATTCAACCTCAGACTAGAGCGTATGAAGAAAGAAGAAAAATGTCTCACTCCTCTTGTCCATTCACAGAGCGCCCTGCAATTTGTTCATAAAATATACAATGTTCTGTGAAGGAACAAGGAGAGGAAAGGGCAGGTAAACCGAATCCCTTTTACTAGTTGAGTCGCAGCTCTTATAGCCGCATTGCCTGAATTTGAGTGTCCCGTTTATTATTTAGCGGGCACAAAAGAATAAATTATACATGAAACGGGACTGAGCTGAGCAATTAACACACAGTCCTTGTATGTTTCATAAAGGACCTCTACACAGTTTGTGCAGCAGTAAAGAAAAACACAATTGGAAATGGGTGAAGTTTTTTTGAAACCATTTACTAGACACATATATATATATATATATATATATATATATATTATTATATATATTTGTTTGCATTCCATTAGCAGTCAGACTGTTTCTTCTTTTCTTTTTTTTTTTTCTTTTTTTTTATGCAACCATCTCATGGAGAAATGTTGATTAATATGGTTGCTGAGAGTCACATTCTGTATTACTGTCCTGAGTTTTTAAGATGCACTATCCTAATGGACATAAATAGTATAAAGAGAAAATAATTACAAGTGCAGACATATGAAGAAATGCTTCCGTGTTCTGTACTTTGGGATAAAAGGCTGGGGAGATGATGCAGCTCCAGGAACATGCTGGAAATACATTGATAAATGATTCACAGTTTAACCTGAACAAATAACTGATTCACTCTACTTGATTAATTCCCTCATTGTTTCCACATTTAGCTGTAGTTTGTGGTTACGGGAGACCTGCAGTCACGCTTTTTCAGCAATGAACATTGTGAAGTTTCTTGAGTTGGTGCTATTTAGATATGAATGTAAATAATAATTGGATTTAAAGCCCAATTCTGTGCTCATTCCCTGCCAGCAGACCACTTAAAGCTGAATCCTACATTTAGATTTTCCAGCTTGGACCAATGTAAGTATGTATGTGCTATACCTGTGAGTTCCCTGTTGGAACTGGAGATCTGTGTAGTAGGTGCTGCTACTGCAGTGACTGCCGTCATCTTTAGGTCCCTTGCTGAGCGCCTGCCCTGCTACATATCGAACACGGGGTCACTCACTTGGCAAGGGAACCATTCACAATACTCCTTTTTATTTTTCAGAAATATTGCAAAGCATTCTCTGATCAGACAAGGGGCGTTTGTGATGTCACATCCCCGCCTCTCTACCTTGTCCAATCAGAGAACGCCTTACATTAAAAAAAATGCAAGGCATTCTGTGAATGGCACCCAGGTGACCCCCTGTGGTTACTATACAGCAGTGCAGCCACTTGGCGGCGATCACTTTAGCGCCTGCTTCAACGATTTCCAGGTTCCATTAGGATCCCACAGGTATTGTATATGCATACTTGCATTGGTCCATGGTGGACCATTTTAACTGTGCTAAAAAAGCCATACCTAAATTTGAGCTAGCCGTATATGGTTCCTGATCAACCAGTTGAAGTTCCCTCCTTGGGTGGCCCATTTGCCACCCTCCAATGCAACATCCTTTAAAATCGAGGGAGCTGAACAAAAAAAAATTTCAGCTGAACTGTGGCTGCATCCAATCAGTTGAAACAGCTGTTCAGGCATTCTTACTGGTGCCGGTGTTCTGCAGAGAAAGGTCCCCCCCCCCCTGGATAATGACCCCCCTTCCGGTTCGCATGGCGCAGTGCTTGCGCAGTACGAACCACAACGGAGCCGCCGAAAATAGCCGAAGCTGAACACCTGAGTCAGCTGTACACGGCGCCTACGTTCCAACACTGTTGTAAGACACCACTTTGTAACAGGGCCCCTCGCGGGCTTGCTTCGCTCGCCACGCTTCGGGCACTGCCTCGCTTCGCTCGGCATGTTTATATTCTAACTCTATGTCCACTTGGATGGTTGGGCTTGAACCTGGACTCAGGGCAGAATGTAGTGCGCAGGCACCGTGTAGAGCTGACGATCAGCTGTTCATCTTCGGAGACTTTCAGCGGCTCCATAGTCGTTCGTACTGCGCAAGCGGTGCGCTTGCGCAGTACAGCGGGGGCATTATCTGCCGGGGGACATTTTTCGGCAAGACACCGGCTGTGAAAATACAATGGCTGCAGCAGGAGATTCATCCATCCATGTTGTATAGTATAATAGGGAAGGCATGCCTTGCTTATGCATTTTTTTCATCATATGCTTAGTTAGAATTGTGACTGGTTTACTTTACTTGATTTTTTTTTAAACTTACACTATATTACCAAAGGTATTGGTACGTCGGCCTTTACAAACACATGAACTTTAATGGCATCCCAGTCTTAAGCCCCATACACACGGTCGGACTTTTTCATCAATTTGTCCGATCGGACAAGGTTGTTGAAAAATCAGACCGTGTGTATGCACCATCGGACAGTGTTCGTCGGTTTGTCCGTCGGACAAAGTCTTATCTCCTGCTGGAAAGATTTCCCGTCAACCCGGTCCGATCACACCAAATCCGAGCGTGTGTACGCTTGTCCGACGGACAAAGTGCTACGCATGCTCAGAAGAAATTCTGTGACGGAAGCGCTCGGTCAGGTAAAACTACCTTTCCTAATCGACACAGCACATTCGTCACGCTGCAATGTTAAAATGTCTTTAATGCAGCGCATTCTCTTTTTCTTTACAATGCAACAAGAATGACATCTTTTAGCTGCTCCTATTCACCCGCACTTCTCACAAACTTACTTCTTTATTACTTTGCAGCATTTATACACTACATGTTTATTTTTACTCTGAACGGAAAAGAATCTTTGTTATTTTTTTACCATGATTTGTCTTTTTTTTTTTTTTTTTTTGGGGAATACATATTTGAATGTTTTTTTTTTTTTTTTTTTTGGAGGGGGGTTGTGTGTCTCAAATTACCAAAAACACATTATTTACATTTGTATTTCTTGCTTAAATTTACTAGGAGGTTGTTTGTTGTTGTTGCCCCTTGTTAATTCTACTTTAGGATTAGTGAAATGTACCAGCCTACTCAAAGAAAAACTGTCATTGTAGCAAAGTAAAACACAATAGTCAATGATTATTTCAAATCAAAAAAACCTTTATTTAGGTCACACCAACAAACCAAAGAGGAACGCAGCCATGGTGAAACTTGGGGAATTTGCAAAGTCTTGGCCCCCCACGGCAACCATCATTGTCCAAGCGTAGAAAATTGGGGGCCTGAGGAGTACGTATATTAAGGGGAGTGCAATCTGGTCGTGAAGTCCAAAGTATCCGGAACTGCAGCAGATGCCATCTAGGTCCCCAGGCTCTGGTACTACAAGAGGCTCCATCTTCTCTCACACCAGACTGATTGCAGGTCGTCACTCTCAGGTCTTCCTTCCACGCTTCCTTCCACGCTGTGGCTGTCGTGCTGGTGGGGTGGCAGAAGGAGGAGGAGGAGGAGGAGGAGGCGGAGCATGGTAACTATGGCAAACATGTGTGACTGGGGTCATCTCCCCAGCCCTACCCTTATTTAGGACATGGAGGATGAGCCCCTCACACATGTTGCGTTGCCCCACCTCCATACCCATCATTTTTGTGACAACCACCGAGCCAAAGGTCTCCTCGTCGGCGGGTGTGGCATGTAGGGAGTCTGAAGCCTCTCTGATCATCCGGAGCGCTGACTGTGCCGCATAACCCCCCCTTCTCGCCCTTTTGTACGGAGGGCGGAGGGGAGGGGTTTGGGTGTCAGTCAGGCTCCGAGGCCTAGCCCCCTCTTGGCTGCCACTACCCAGCTGGTGGCTGCCACTAACCCCTGCCTCCTCCTGACTGCCACCTTCCACAGCCACCTCCTGGCTGAGGTCTTCCTGTGTAGGAAAAAGGGACATAGTTTCAGTTATTTGTTCATCAAACACACACAATTCTCATCTAGTGACTGGTGCAAAATGTTTACAAATAGAAAACCATACAATTCTCAGCCCAGCAGTTTAGATTCTGGCCCCAAATGTCTCCCACACCACTGTCTGTTGATATGTCAAACACGTTAGGAACTAAGCAATTGGCGATCCTGAATTAAGTGAACATCATTCATTATTCCCATAAATGGTAACAAAACTACTATACCTGGAACAAGCTGGGCTCCTCCACCTCTTCCAGACTGGAAGGCCCAGGTTGCTCCTCGGAAGCCTCATCAGGGGTGGGCTGTGCGCAAGGAAGCGTGGAAGGAGGAGTTGAGGTTGGCTCCGTGACATCAGCCTGGTCCTTCAGAAAATGGAGACTCTGATAGTACCAGAGCTTGGGGACATAGACCTCATCTGCTGAAGTTGCAGTTTCCTCAGACTTCACGACCTTCTTCCTCTCCCTGATATACGCACTCCTCAGGCTGCCAATTTTCTTTCTAATATCATCAACAGTTGCCGTGGGGAACCTTGGCTTGACAAATTCCACAAGTTCCTCCAGGGCTGCGTGCCTCTTTGGTTTGTTGGTGTAATGTGGGTGTATACCCTGCCACAATATGGGAAAATCCCTGTATTTGGCAATGAAGAGGGGGAGAAAACTCATGTCGTTGAATCCCTTCATATCAATCTCTGCAAGACACAACAACACACCAAACCCTATAAATTATGTCAGGCTAAACTCTCCTAATCTTCTCCATAAAGAAGCCTCAAGTTCAAATCAGTCTAGGCTAGTTATGTACCAACGTTAAATTGTACCTTCGTTTGTAGCGATCGTCTCGTGTGAGTTTTCTCTCCCCTCGTCTCCCAGATCGTGGCTACGACACAGGCGTGTGACGTTTTATATACACTGCGCATGCTTCAAACTCCGCCCGCCCCTGACGATCTTTCTCGTCTATTCCCCACCCCTTCTCTTTACGGCGTAGTGGGGAGAGCACATGGCGGGGACACAGCAGGTGCGCCACAAATATCCCACCAACGAGGAGGAGGACGAGGAAAGTCCGGAGGCAGAAACGTCCCGATCCCGGAACCTGAAATTCAAGGCCTCCAATATGTCATTTGGAGAAATGTTGGAGATGGTGGACATATTAAAGAGGAGCGACTATGATGGGAAGTATGGGCCTTACCTCAACCCCAATGTCCGCAAGGCCAAGATCATGTCTAAAGTTGTGAGAAGGCTGTACAATAATTTTGGGGTACAACGATCCAAGGAGCAACTCAGGAAACGCTGGTCAGACCTGAAACTGAGGGAGGCCGATCAGTACAGAAAGATCAAGAGAATTCTTCAAAAAAGTAAGTAGTTGTGTTTTGTGTTTGATTTCTTGCTTGCATACTGCTCCATTGTGTTTTGATTTTTACCAAGTTGTACATTCCAAAATGGCCACTTTCAGGTTTGTCTGTGCATTCGATCGTACTCAGCCTCGATCTTTCTGCCACTGTCATGGTCGTGTGTGTGTGCATTCGATCGTACGCAACCTCGATCGTTCGGCCACTTATAATACGATGTTTGGTGTTTTTTTGGGGAAAGGAAGTTTGTTCTCACTAGAAATGTCATCAAGAATGTAAAGCCAATTTATTCAATGTAAAGGAGAGGTCACTCAGTAGCTGTTTACCCATCTGGACTCTAGAGCACTAGTGCTGGGACACCCAAACCCCCTTTTTATTATGCTTTTCCACACATGTGCTCCAGTGGATACTAGAGGGGGGTCTCCATCACACAAACTTCTACCAAAAAGCTAGTCAGTTTAGCACCTTTACAAAGTGACTTCATTCATGTAGTTGACATTTGTAACTGGCCAAACTAAAATAGTGTCCGTCACTTTCAAGCAATGTTTGTCATTTCCTATTTCTGCCCTCAATAGCTTGTGTTGCTAAATCTTCCTTTTGGACATTCTCATAGGGGAGCGAAAACTTGGGCCGTCTGAGGAAACCCCCAAACCAACACCTACCAAAAAAGGGGAAAGAGCAGAAGCAGAGGAGGAGGAGGAGGAGGAAGGAGAGATCATCGAACTTGGAGAAATTGTCACCACAACAGGTGAGTGTGGGAGAACACAGCTACTGGTAAGCTAATCCATGTATGGCTGCCTCATTTCCAACACCCCATTTTTGTTTGTTTGTGGTTTTTAGGTGACGTGGATGTTGTGGAAGAAAAATCGCACTTTACCACAGAGAGTGCCCACGTACTCATCGGAGAGATAATGGTCTGCAATAGAGATCTAGATTACATAAAGCAAAACATCAATGATGTTCAACAAAAATTGAAGAACATCATTGATATTTTAGGAAAAATATGAAAACGCACCAAGTAATTAACACACATTTGTGCCAGCTTCAGAACACATTTGCAACTTAAAAACTGTCTGAAATTTGGAACATGCACACATTGTGTCCACATGTGCTAGCTCCCACCATGGTGGATGAATGGCAACGTTTTTTTGGGGGTGCAAACACTTTACGAACTACGAAAGTGGTTGTGGTGAAGGGGTTGCACCCCCAAAAAACGTCCATTCATCCCCATGATGGAAAATGGCACTTTTGAAGCTTCTAGGCATGTGTTTTACCATCTAATGACCATTTTCAGTCCCAAATTGTGTGCATGTTCCAAATTTCCACTTTTCGGGGGTGACCCCCCCATGTGATGAAGGCAAGATCAAACACACTTTGAACATATAGTCATGTCTGATCTTGTCTTCACTTTACAAAGTTGAACTTTCCAAGTTCCTAGGTTCTGTTTTGCTCCATGCCTGGTTTTACCAATTGCGGAATGTTTGTAAACAATGTTGTAAATAACCAAGATGTTGTCAGTTTTGGCGTGAAGATTGTAAACGCACTTGGGAATGTTTTCCTAGTAAACTTTTATTTTTCTAAATGTGTGGCTTCCTTATTTAAAAAACACAATGCATTATGTATGTAAAATGAAAAGGATATGGGGGGCAATGGGTGTTATTTACTAAAGGCAAATCCACTTTGCACTCCAATTTTCTTTCCCGGGAACTTTTTCAATGCACTTGTAGAGCATAGCGGATTTGACTTATGTAAATGACACCCACAGTGCTTTGTACGAAAACACGGAGCACAGCATTTTGGAGAATACACACATGTCAGACCTGGTGATGAAAAGGAGTATTTTGGGTGTCAGTTATGCAGTACAAACCTTCTCTAGACCAAAGATTAGGTAGGAAACACACAACATGAGAATAATCTTTTTGGGAAGAAGAGGCTGTTACCTCCTTTTGCCCAGAAAGTGCATTCCCACTGTCGAAGGCAAAGGGAAAAAATGTCAAAGTAAAATAAGCTAAAAAGAAGACTGAAATGACATGAAATCATAGGTTGGTTAAAATATCAGATTTATTAAAAAATGCCTCTCACACATCGTCAGGCAGAGCAATGGCCCCCCTACCCACAAAGTACTGCATATATTGGTCCCGGACCACACGGGCATTTAGAGGGGGCAAGCCTGGACGTGCCACTCGAAGGGCTGTGAGTTCGGCATTTGGAGGGCCCTCCACATCTGGGCCAACGGGCACCACATAGTTCCTGTTATGTCTTTTGAGGAAGTTGTGCAATATGCAACAGGCAAGAACTATGTGGTTCAGTTTGTATTCCGCCAAGTTAAATGCCGTCAGGAACAGGCGGAAGCGGCTGGCCAGGATGCCAAAAGCGTTCTCCACAACTCTTCTGGCTCTGGACAGCCTGTAGTTGAAGACCCTCTGGTCCGGGGTGAGGGTCCTCATCGGGAACGGCCTCATCACATGGGGAGTCAACGCAAACGCTTCATCTGCGACAAAGACGAAGGGGAGTCCTTCGGCATTCTCCTCTGGAGGTGGCAAGCACAGACTGCCACTTTGGAGACGCCAGTAGAACTCCGTGTGCGTAATGGCCCCACCATCCGATATCCGTCCGTTCATCCCCACGTCCACATACATAAACTCGTATGTTGCCGACACCACCGCCAACATCACTACACTATTAAACCCTTTATAATTATAATAGTAGGACCCCGAGTTGGGCGGTGGGACGATGCGGACGTGTTTCCCATCAATTGCCCCTCCGCAGTTAGGAAAGTCCCAACGGCTGGCAAAGTGGGAGGCCACAGTCTGCCATTCCTGTGGCGTGGAAGGGAACTGTGGAGTGAAACAAGAAAAAAAAATTAGTCACTTTGCACCTAAACATTGCAAGCAGATTAGACAATCAACATCTTGGAACAAGAGCATTGTATAAAATTGGAGGCTGGAAAGTATTTGCACAGAAAAGTAGAGGCTCCCCTTCACAGATTACTCACCCCCCCATCAATCCCCCCACTTCTGATGGGCCATTGGCAATAACTAGGGGTTTTGGGGGGGGGGTGGTGGACAGCTAACCCTCTGCACTTCATTGATTGGCAAATGGCTCAATAATGTGGGCTAGTTTGGCCAGACCCTCTGTACTTAACACTATTGGCAGGCCACAGGAAAGATCAAATAACATTTCAACCCCCCCCCCCCCCCCCCCCCAAAAAAGGCAGGCACAGTGTGACATTATTAAATTACCAAGCAAGCTAATAGGAGGGAAAGAAGACAAAAAAATAGGAAATGGAATGTATGGAGGCAGTCCCTTGCACTACATGCTTTGCTGAATTCATCCCTAAAGATGCGCACTATAAAGAGGTAGGTATATAGTGTGTATGGACCTTGGGAAAGCCAGCAGATAAAGGATTGGTACCATCTGACAGAGCAGTTGGGGGAGGGGGTTCCTAATGAGTTTGCCCCCCCCCCCCCACCAAAAGAACAAAAAAAGGGGGCTCTACATGAAGTAAACCACACAGCAAACATTTGTGCATATTTTAGGGGGTGTTTTGGGGCAAACAATACTATGCAGCAGACAAAAGACATTGCTTAAGTGACTAGGCCATAGGTGTCTATTGGGGCAGAAGAGCATGCTGGTGAGGTAAGTGAAGGGAAAAATGCATGAAGGAGAAAAGGGGCACAGCATATTAGAACATATTGCAATCATGGTAATTAGGGAAGGAGGTCAAAAATACAAGTCATTAGCAAACAGAGCATACATAGAAGGGAATAGTAAAGTATAAATGTTACCTTAATATAGTCCTCCTGCAGGACCTGAATGATGGCAGAACAGGTCTCTGGAATAATGATTCCCAGGGCCTGGGGAGAGATACCTGAAGAGAACTTCAAATCCTGAAGACTTCTCCCTGTCGCCAAGTACCTCAACGTGGCAACAAGCCTCTGCTCCGGAGTAATGGCTTGTCTCATGCAGGTATCCTGCCGGCTGATAAAGGGGGTCAGCAAAGCCAAAAGACGGTGAAAATCGGGGTCCGTCATCCTGAGAAAGTTCCTGAAATCATCAGGATTATTCTCCCGGATCTCACGAAGCAAAGGCATGTGCGAGAACTGGTCACGCTGAAGCAACCAATTCTTGGTCCACATACTCCTCGTCACTCTGTTCATGGACGGGTCTTGGCTCAAAGCTAAAAGCCCGACACCAATTCCGCGTACAGCACGAACTCGGCGACGAGTACGCACGGGAAACATCGCTCAGAAAGTCACAAAAGGTCGGCTGGTCAGAACGGACAAACAGAAAGCACCGATAAACAGCAAGGCCTGAAAGAACGAAGTGAATACCAGCAACGAGCAGACAATAAGCAGTGCAAATCAAAGCGTCCTATATCAAGATATAGGCCGCAATGACCAACAAATGCGAACTGACTACACGCACTAATAAACAGATACGCACGACAAGCACAAACTGAAGAGCAGTAACGATCTGAGTCAGAAAACTGAGAAGCGCGAATCTTAAGTCACCAAACTTCCACTAACTCTCGATAAACACGGGATCAGCAGAAGGAGCCCAACGGGTGCCTGACGTGGTGCTGAACTTCCCTTTTCTAATCTCGTGGACGACGACTTACGTCACGACGTTCTTCCGGACCGGATATTCCGACAACGTAGTCCGACCGTGTGTACGCAACGCCAACATCGGACAAAGTACGTCGGACAAAGTCCGACTGACCTGGTCCGCGGATTGTCCGAGCGTGTGTATGGGGCTTTAGAGTCTTAA
>CM053031.1:103536226-103584765 GCA_028564925.1 Lithobates sylvaticus | reverse complement strand
TAGAGAGAGAGAGAGAGAGAGAGAGAGAGAGAGAGAGAGAGAGAGAGAGAGAGAGATATTATAAATTAAAAATGGAAAATGTCAAAAAATTTGAAAAAAAATGTTCATCTGTGTCAATACTTCAAAAACAATCACCGCTGTGTGTGTTCATCCTCAAAAGGACCAATATCCAGTGCACACCTCCACCAGCTAAAGTGCCTGCTCACCTCAAATATGAATGTAAAAGCATAGACAAATCACTCCTCATGTCCACCACAATGGATCAACTTTCACTCTCCAATGGTAATCATGCAGTCTCCAGACTGCTCCTCTGTGTGGGTAATCAGTGTTTGTATTGCCGTCAGACAAACCTTCCTTCACTTTCTCATAAGTGCTCAATCTTGCTATTACTTCCGTAGGTTATAGACATGAAACAACAAACACAAGTGCCAATAGTGTACTCTGCATGTTTATTAAAAGCCCCCAAATCAAATCCACTTACAAGATAAAAACTTTAAAACAGCATATCTCAAATCATCATTTCCTTCACAGCAAATCAACACTCACGATGCTTCACAGATTCGGCTGCCCCTCTAAACGCGTGTCGGCATCTCATTGGCCTTCATCTGTAGAACATGTAAAATATGTTTTTACTATGTTTACTCTGTTTACCTTTCTTTATTATTATTATTATTATTAATAAACAACTGAGATTTAACTGTACTTCTGTCTCAGTCTGATTCATGGTTTCTGACACCCTGCCTGTGAGGGACAGTATCAGTGTTAGGGAAGGAAGGTAAGCACAGGGCCTCATCTCTCCCTACTGACTCTTAAATGGGACTAGATTCCAGGGTTTCCTGCTGGAATCTACCTTGTCATGCTACTGAATAGGGATGAGCCGAACACCCCCGGGTTCGGTTCGAACCAGAACCTTCGAACGGACCGAAAGTTTGCGCGAATTTTCGAACCCTATACGTTATAATGGACGCGAACGTTCGAAATCAAAAGTGCTAATTACAACGGCCAATATGCATGTTAATGTCATAAAACAGGTTTGGGGACCCGGGTCCTGCCCCAGGGGACATATATCAATGCAAAAAGAACTTTTAAAAACTAACGTTTTTTCGGGAGCAGTCATTTTAATGATGCATAAAGTGAAAAAAAAAAAGTGAAATTTTCCTTTAAATATGGTACCTGGGGGGTGTCTAAAGTATGCCTGTGAAGTGGCATGTGTTTCCCGTGTTTAGAACTGTCCTTGCACAAAATGACATTTGTAAAGGAAAAAAAGAAGCCATTTAAAACCACTTGCGGCTTTAGGTTTGATCTTAAGTAGAATCTGAACAGGTACATTATGAAGTGTAGCTCCATCCCAAAAAAATCTATTTTTAAGCTTTTTGGAGAACATAGGGAGGGTTATCACCCCTGTAACATTTGCTGTCTTTGCACATCTGTTCAGAACATGTCACCTCACTTTCCGTCCCAATGACAAATGTTTTTGGAAAAGTGGGGTTTTAATTGAAACAAGGATTGGTGATAAAGTATCAGTAGAGAGGAGATACCTTTTTCCCAAATTAAATCTAACAGGATAGAATTTCCCTTCCTAGGGGTAGATTTCCTCTCACTTCCTGTTTTCTCTTTCCATTTGCAAGTAGGAGTCGTTTGTAAGTTGGATGTTTGAAAGTAGGGGCCTGGCGTATATACTCTGCAGAAATTTGCCCTATTAGATGTTGGTGTAGCCACAAGACTGGTGGGCACAGGAATGGGCCCTGCTGTGAGTTAATAGATCAAGATTTGTAATTGCATGCACCTGTTGAACAGGGCAGAAAAATTGGGGGTGGTGGTGGTGGTGGTGGACGGTTTTGCCACAAGACTGTAAGCTCTCACAGTTACTCTTGGTGGGCGCAGGAATGGGCCCTGCTGTGAGTTATTAGATCAAGATTTGTAATTGCAAGCACCTGATGAACAGGGCAGAAAAATTGGGCCTTTGGCGGTGGTGGTGGACGGTGTTGCCACAAGACTGTAGGCCCTCATAGTTACTCTTGGTGGGCGCAGGAATGGGCCCTGCTGTGAGTTATTAGATCAAGATTTGTAATTGCAAGCACCTGATGAACAGGGCAGAAAAATTGGGCCTTTGGCGGTGGTGGTGGACGGTGTTGCCACAAGACTGCAGGCCCTCATAGTTACTCTTGGTGGGCGCAGGAATGGGCCCTGCTGTGAACTATTAGATCAAGATTTGTAATTACCCGCCCCTGTTAAACAGGGGCTGAAAAATTGTGCCTTAGGCACTGGTGCTGGTGCCACAACACTGCAACCCCTCACAGAGACTGTACTTGGAGCACAGCAGTCACACGTGTTGCGAAGCATTTTTTTAAAAAATTGTAAGTACACGCCCCTGTTAAACAGGGGCTGAAAAATTGTGCCTTAGGCACTGGTGCTGGTGCCACAACACTGCAACCCGGCCCTCACAGATACTGTACTTGGAGCACAGCAGTCACACGTGTTGCGAAGCATTTTTTTTAAAAAATTGTAAGTACACGCCCCTGTTAAACAGGGGCTGAAAAATTGTGCCTTAGGCACTGGTGCTGGTGCAACAACACTGCAACCCGGCCCTCACAGATACTGTACTTGGAGCACAGCAGTCACACGTGTTGCGAAGCATTTTTTTAAAAAATTGTAAGTACACGCCCCTGTTAAACAGGGGCTGAAAAATTGTGCCTTAGGCACTGGTGCTGGTGCCACAACACTGCAACCCGGCCCTCACAGATACTGTACTTGGAGCACAGCAGTCACACGTGTTGCGAAGCATTTTTTTAAAAAATTGTAAGTACCCCCCCCTGTTAAACAGGGGCTGAAAAATTGTGCCTTAGGCACTGGTGCTGGTGCCACAACACTGCAACACGGCCCTCACAGAGACTGTACTTGGAGCACAGCAGTCACACGTGTTGCGAAGCATTTTTTTTAAAAATTGTAAGTACACGCCCCTGTTAAACAGGGGCTGAAAAATTGTGCCTTAGGCACTGGTGCTGGTGCCACAACACTGCAACACGGCCCTCACAGAGACTGTACTTGGAGCACAGCAGTCACACGTGTTGCGAAGCATTTTTTTACAAAAATTGTAAGTACACGCCCCTGTTAAACAGGGGCTGAAAAATTGTGCCTTAGGCACTGGTGTGGTGGCATGGATCATTGAGGAGGAGGAAGAGGATAGTCAGTGAACATAAGAGGACAGTCACTCAGCATCAGCATAGGCAGTCTTGAAGGGATGTGACATTAAAAATTATTCGGTTATATCCGCCTCAGGTGCCTGGTAGCTGGTGGTGATCCAAGACTGATTCATTTTGATGAATGTCAGTCGATCAACCGAGGCGGTGGACAGGCGCACCCTATGATCAGTCACAAATCCTCCAGCAGCACTGAATGTGCGTTCGGAAAGAACGCTGGAGGCAGGACAGGCCAGTAGCTCAATTGCATACTGTGCAAGCTCTGGCCAGTGATCCATCCTCAGGACCCAGTAAGCCAGAGGATTTTCGGTGGGAAAGGTGTCCAAGTCTGACCTTGCCCCAAGGTATTCCTGCACCATGTATATCAGACGCTGGCGATGGTTGCTGGAACCGATCATACCTTGGGGCTGCGGACTAAAAAATTGTCTGAACGCATCGGTCAGACGTCCACCTTCCCCACCGCTCCTTCTGCCACTGACCGAAGCCTCAGCAACTCGACGCCCAGGACCAGGAGTTTGTAGCCTCCCAGTTTCTGGGAACGCGTTGCACAGACCTTTCTGCAAGGCCTCCCTGAGATGTCTCATCCTCTGCTCCCTCTGCGACGGCAAGATAAGGTCCGCAACCTTACCCTTGTACCGCGGATCAAGGAGAGTGGCCAGCCAGTAATGGTCCCTCTCCTTGATCCGAAGAACACGAGGATCCTTCCGCAGGCTTTGCAGGATCAGGGAGGCCATGCAGCGTAGGTTAGCTGAGGCATTCGGTCCGGAGTCTTCTGGGTCACTGAGGATGACATGATCGCCAGCCACCTCCTCCCAGCCACGTACAAGTCCACTGGCTTGTTGGGACTGTACATCATCCCTAAAAGACTGCTGCTGCTGATGCTGAGTGCCAGGCTCCACCTCCATGCTCACACAATCCTCCTCCTCCTCCTCCTCCTCCTCCTCCTCATCCTCTTCCTGTGTGATGGGTGGGACAGAAGGAACACTGTCCGGATAAAGGGGGCCTTGAGAGGCAAGGAAGTCCTCCTCTTCCTGCCTCTGTTCTGCCTCAAGTGCCCTGTCCATTATCCCACGCAGCGTATGCTCCAACAGGTGGACAAGAGGGACAGTGTCACTGATGCATGCACTGTCACTGCTCACCATCCTCGTGGCCTCCTCAAATGGTGAGAGGACAGTGCATGCATCCCTGATCATGCTCCACTGACGTGGGGAAAAAAAACCAAGCTCCCCTGACCCTGTCCTGGTGCCGTAGTCGCAAAGGTACTCATTGATGGCCCTCTGCTGCGTGTGCAGTCGCTGCAGCATGGCCAACGTTGAGTTCCACCTGGTGGGCATGTCAGATATTAGGCGGTTCTTGGCAGGTTCAGCTCCTTTTGCAGCTCAGTCAGCCAAGCACTGGCATTATAAGATCGGCGGAAATGCACACAGACTTTCCTGGCCTGCCTCAGGACATCCTGTAAGCCTGGGAACCTGCCCAAGAACCGCTGCACCACCAGGTTGAGGACGTGAGCCATGCAGGGCACATGGGTGAGCTGCCCCTGTCGCAGGGCGGAGAGGAGGTTGGTGCCATTGTCAGAAACGACCATTCCTGGCTTAAGCTGACGTGGCGTCAACCACCTCTCGGCCTGCCCCTGCAGAGCTGCCAGAACCTCTGGCCCAGTGTGGCTCCTGTCCCCCAAACACACCAGCGCAAGCACGGCATGGCATCTTTTTGCCTGCGTACTTGCGTAGCCCCTTGTACGCCTACGGAGCACCGCTGGTTCCAAGGACAGAGCACTGGAGGAAGAAGAAGAGGAGGGGGTGGAGGAGAGAGGTGTGTCACAACCAGTAGCAGTAGTCGCGTTTTGGAGGCGTGGTGGCGGGACAACCTCCAACACTACTGCACCTTGTCCTGCATCCCTCCCAGCTGCCAATAGAGTGACCCAATGGGCCGTGAAAGAAAGGTACCGTCCCTGTCCATGCCTGCTGGACCATGAGTCAGCGGTAATATGCACCTTACCGCTGACCGCCCTGTCCAGCGAGGCATGGACATTGCCCTCCACATGCCGGTAGAGAGACGGAATCGCCTTCCGCGAGAAAAAGTGGCGTTTGGGAACCTGCCACTGAGGAACCGCACATTGAACAAACTCACGGAAGGGGGCCGAGTCTACCAACTGAAAAGGCAGCAGTTGAAGTGCTAGCAATTTAGCAAGGCTAGCATTCAACCGCTGGGCATGTGGATGGCTGGGAGTGTACTTCTTTCTACGGTCCAGCAGCTGGGGCAGGGAAATTTGCCTGCTGCATTCGGACGTCGGTGTACTGCAAGTACTTGGTTGTGACACACCGAATTCTACACCTTCAGTCCTCTCAGAGCAGCTTTCAGAGAGGACTGAAGGTGTAGTGGGGATGGAGATCCCAGCTGAGGAGGAGCAAGGAGAGGTCCGCTTAGTTCTTTGGTGTGGGTCTTTTATGTGTGCCTGCCAACGAGCTGCATGGCAGGTCGCCATATGTCTGGTCATGCTTGTCGTGCCCAAGCAGCTGATGTTTTGGCCACGCGAGATACGCTTGAGACAAATATTGCAAATAGCAGTGGTGCGATCTGCTGCACTCGTCTCAAAAAAGGCCCACACCAAAGAACTTTTCTGATAACGTGCAGAGGCAGCGCCCTGCACAGGCGGAGCTCTGCGGTGTTGTACAGTTGCTGTGCTGGCCTCTACCTGGCCTCCAGGGGGCATCCTGCCTCGTTGGACATGTGACGCCGCATCCTCCTCCTCCTCGTCCTCCTCCTCATCCTCTCTCCCTTGAGGCACCCACGTGGAGTCAGTGACCTCATCATCCCCTCCCTCTTCACCACTAGAGCAAACCTGGCAGTAAGCTGCAGCTGGTGGAACTGTACTGCCAGATTCCTCAAGCTGGGTATCGTCATCCGAGCCTTCGAATCGTTGGGCATCCTCATGGAGCATGTACCCAACACTGTGCTCAAAGAGTTCGGGGGACTCCTCAGGAGGACATGGTGGGTCTAGGGAAGGGGTGGCTGATGATGCTCTGTCAGTACCCTGAGCCTGGGTGAGAGAGGATGAGGAGGATGAGGAGGGCTTGGTCATCCATTCTACCAAGCCTTCAGCATGATGCGGCTCCACATGTCCAGCTGCCGAAAACAAAGACGCGCGTGTCCCATGGCCACGTGCTGATGACGATGCACGACCACGTCCACGTCCACGGCCACGTCCACTAGAAACAGAGCCTGCCTGCCCTGTGTTCTTGGCTCTGCACGCTCTGCCTCCCCTTGGCGGTCTTCCAGCCATTGTAGTCGGTAGTCCTGTGGGTGCTGCTGAGAAGAAAATATAGGAGCTCTGTGTGATGCCACTAACACACTAGAAGTCCTATGGGTGCTTCTGCAAAGAAAATAGAGGAGCTCTGTGTGATGCCACTAACACACTAGAAGTCCTGTGGGTGCTTCTGCAAAGAAAATAGAGGAGCTCTGTGTGATGCCACTAACACACTAGAAGTCCTGTGGGTGCTGCTGAGAAGAATATATAGGAGCTCTGTGTGATGCCACTAACACACTAGAAGTCCTATGGGTGCTTCTGCAAAGAAAATAGAGGAGCTCTGTGTGATGCCACTAACACACTAGAAGTCCTGTGGGTGCTTATGCAAAGAAAATAGAGGAGCTCTGTGTGATGCCACTAACACACTAGAAGTCCTGTGGGTGCTTATGCAAAGAAAATAGAGGAGCTCTGTGTGATGCCACTAACACACTAGAAGTCCTGTGGGTGCTGCTGAGAAGAATATATAGGAGCTCTGTGTGATGCCACTAACACACTAGAAGTCCTATGGGTGCTTCTGCAAAGAAAATAGAGGAGCTCTGTGTGATGCCACTAACACACTAGAAGTCCTGTGGGTGCTTATGCAAAGAAAATAGAGGAGCTCTGTGTGATGCCACTAACACACTAGAAGTCCTGTGGGTGCTTATGCAAAGAAAATAGAGGAGCTCTGTGTGATGCCACTAACACACTAGAAGTCCTGTGGGTGCTTATGCAAAGAAAATAGAGGAGCTCTGTGTGATGCCACTAACACACTAGAAGTCCTGTGGGTGCTGCTGAGAAGAATATATAGGAGCTCTGTGTGATGCCACTAACACACTAGAAGTCCTATGGGTGCTTCTGCAAAGAAAATAGAGGAGCTCTGTGTGATGCCACTAACACACTAGAAGTCCTGTGGGTGCTTATGCAAAGAAAATAGAGGAGCTCTGTGTGATGCCACTAACACACTAGAAGTCCTGTGGGTGCTTCTGCAAAGAAAATAGAGGAGCTCTGTGTGATGCCACTAACACACTAGAAGTCCTGTGGGTGCTGCTGAGAAGAATATATAGGAGCTCTGTGTGATGCCACTAACACACTAGAAGTCCTATGGGTGCTTCTGCAAAGAAAATAGAGGAGCTCTGTGTGATGCCACTAACACACTAGAAGTCCTGTGGGTGCTTATGCAAAGAAAATAGAGGAGCTCTGTGTGATGCCACTAACACACTAGAAGTCCTGTGGGTGCTTCTGCAAAGAAAATAGAGGAGCTCTGTGTGATGCCACTAACACACTAGAAGTCCTGTGGGTGCTTATGCAAAGAAAATAGAGGAGCTCTGTGTGATGCCACTAACACACTAGAAGTCCTGTGGGTGCTTCTGCAAAGAAAATAGAGGAGCTCTGTGTGATGCCACTAACACACTAGAAGTCCTGTGGGTGCTGCTGAGAAGAATATATAGGAGCTCTGTGTGATGCCACTAACACACTAGAAGTCCTATGGGTGCTTCTGCAAAGAAAATAGAGGAGCTCTGTGTGATGCCACTAACACACTAGAAGTCCTGTGGGTGCTTATGCAAAGAAAATAGAGGAGCTCTGTGTGATGCCACTAACACACTAGAAGTCCTGTGGGTGCTTCTGCAAAGAAAATAGAGGAGCTCTGTGTGATGCCACTAACACACTAGAAGTCCTGTGGGTGCTGCTGAGAAGAATATATAGGAGCTCTGTGTGATGCCACTAACACACTAGAAGTCCTGTGGGTGCTTCTGCAAAGAAAATAGAGGAGCTCTGTGTGATGCCACTAACACACTAGAAGTCCTGTGGGTGCTGCTGAGAAGAATATATAGGAGCTCTGTGTGATGCCACTAACACACTAGAAGTCCTATGGGTGCTTCTGCAAAGAAAATAGAGGAGCTCTGTGTGATGGGACTAACACACTTCAAGTCCTATAGGTGCTTCTGGGAAGAAAATATAGCTCTGTGTGTGTGATGGGACTAACACACTTCAAGTCCTATAGGTGCTTCTGGGAACAAAATATAGCTCTGTGTGTGTAATGGGACTAACACACTTCAAGTCCTATAGGTGCTTCTGGGAACAAAATATAGCTCTGTGTGTGTGATGGGACTAACACACTTCAAGTCCTATAGGTTCTTCTGGGAACAAAATATAGCTCTGTGTGTGTGATGGGACTAACACACTTCAAGTCCTATAGGTGCTTCTGGGAACAAAATATAGCTCTGTGTGTGTGATGGGACTAACACACTTCAAGTCCTATAGGTGCTTCTGGGAAGAAAATATAGCTCTGTGTGTGTGATGGGACTAACACACTTCAAGTCCTATAGGTGCTTCTGGGAAGAAAATATAGCTCTGTGTGTGTGATGGGACTAACACACTTCAAGTCCTATAGGTGCTTCTGGGAAGAAAATATAGCTCTGTGTGTGTGATGGGACTAACACACTTCAAGTCCTATAGGTGCTTCTGGGAACAAAATATAGCTCTGTGTGTGTAATGGGACTAACACACTTCAAGTCCTATAGGTGCTTCTGGGAAGAAAATATAGCTCTGTGTGTGTAATGGGACTAACACACTTCAAGTCCTATAGGTGCTTCTGGGAACAAAATATAGCTCTGTGTGTGTAATGGGACTAACACACTTCAAGTCCTATAGGTTCTTCTGGGAACAAAATATAGCTCTGTGTGTGTGATGGGACTAACACACTTCAAGTCCTATAGGTGCTTCTGGGAAGAAAATATAGCTCTGTGTGTGTAATGGGACTAACACACTTCAAGTCCTATAGGTGCTTCTGGGAAGAAAATATAGCTCTGTGTGTGTAATGGGACTAACACACTTCAAGTCCTATAGGTGCTTCTGGGAAGAAAATATAGCTCTGTGTGTGTAATGGGACTAACACACTTCAAGTCCTATAGGTGCCTCTGGGAACAAAATATAGCTCTGTGTGTGTGATGGGACTAACACACTTCAAGTCCTATAGGTGCTTCTGGGAAGAAAATATAGCTCTGTGTGTGTGATGGGACTAACACACTTCAAGTCCTATAGGTGCTTCTGGGAAGAAAATATAGCTCTGTGTGTGTAATGGGACTAACACACTTCAAGTCCTATAGGTGCCTCTGGGAACAAAATATAGGAGCTCTGCCTGCCTGCCACGAACACACTACAAGTCCTATAGGTGCTTCTGGTAACAAAATATAGGAGCTCTGCCTGCCTGCCACGAACACACTACAAGTCCTATAGGTGCTTCTGGTAACAAAATATAGGAGCTCTGCCTGCCTGCCACGAACACACTACAAGTCCTATAGGTGCTTCTGGTAACAAAATATAGGAGCTCTGCCTGCCTGCCACGAACACACTACAAGTCCTATAGGTGCTTCTGGTAACAAAATATAGGAGCTCTGCCTGCCTGCCACGAACACACTACAAGTCCTATAGGTGCTTCTGGTAACAAAATATAGTAGCTCTGCCTGCCTGCCACGAGCACACTACAAGCCCCTCTTTCTCAATCAATCTTTGTAACTGAATCTATCTAACTCAATCTCTGTAAGTGAATCTCTCTAACTATCTAAATGCAGCAGAGTGTCACAGAATCAGCCTGCTCAATCTGCGCCGGAACAGCATGTGACCGGCGCAGACGGCGTGGCGGCGTTTTATAGGGGGGGGGGGGGGGGGGCGTGTACTACAGCCCCTGAGCTGTAATTGGCTACAGGCGTCCTGCCTGTAGCCAATTATGGCTCTTCGAGTTTCCGGGGCTGTGATTGGCCAAGCATGCGGGGTCACAGTGCATGCTTGGCCAATCATCAGCCAGCAATGCACTGCGTCGGCCGCGCCGGCCGCAATGCATTGCGGGGCCGCTCGCATCACACGAACGTGATGCGAGCGGCCAAAATAGTTCTGGGCTCGCCGAGCGAGCGAACGCCCGGTGCTCGATGCGAACGTGGGTTCGCATCGAGCACCGGGCCCATCCCTACTACTGAACTATGAGTGTGCCCAGCGGGGTGGCTGTCCCACCAAGCTTGTTGTGAACTGTTGCTAAAGCTGAAGCTTGGTGTTGACTGATGCCACAGAGCAAGTCCAGGCTCGGGAAGGATCGCAACCATATGGTCGGGATCTGTCCACATGCCTGGACTGGCACCCGGCTCAGCCTCTTAGCGAGCCACCGAGAGCCTGAGCTGGCTGCTCCTGCCCCCTCCACAGTCCAGCGCTCCAGTGAGCGCAGGGGGAGCAGAGCAGAGAGCCTGTGACTGACAGTGACTCTGAGAACTGAGCATTTGGCGATGTTTGATTGCTCAGTTTTCAGTGTTAGAGCTGGCGGGGGACAGATGCAGCATTGGACCGTTGGTGCATCCACCTAGATAAGTAAAAAAAAAAAAACATTCCCATACTTCTATTTTAACGACTTGCTTTTTATATATCCATAAAAATAACTTCATAATAGTAAAGGTTACGTGTATTTCTGTATGCCAGTTCTCCTTTGTCTGTATTACATATTGCTGATAAAACATAATATTGTGTGACGTCTTGTTTTTACTAAATAACTGTTATCTGAATTTTGTATTTCAGAGAAGGGGCCACTTCCTGGTGAAGCAGGACTCAGAATCCAGTCGGGGAGCAGCAGCCCCACTTCTCCACAGCTCACCAACCTCCCATCTTTCGGATCCTGAAGACTTTGCTGGCCTGGAAACTAGTAGCCTTCTTCAGTACACAGATACTGTTCTTCATATCAGTGAGGACAATGGCATGGAGAACCCGCTGGTATCAGGACACTTTAATTTCACACAGATCGAGCTGGGGGAGACAGACATTGACTTGGACGAATCTCATGTTTAGATTTGAGATCTAGTCAGCTGCTCAAGTTCTGTTATTTTTGGTTTTGTTCTCACCCATGCCTGTAGAATCTGTGTACAGTCCTTGTACTCCCTCCTTTGTAATGCAGTCTTGTTTGCTCTGGAGGGCGTGTATACATTTGCTGCTGATTTGACCTTGCTGCTTTCCTTTAGGAAAAAATAGTTTGATATTATTAATTGAGGTTCATAGGTGGATATGGCAGTGTGGTTGCTGTGCTTATATATTTGCCTCACAGTGACCACAATTTGATCTGCAGTTGGTTACATTTCATTATACATATATGCTTCATGGCACAGAGAATGTGGCTGGCAAGGCTTTTGTGCAATGTATAATAAAACATGTAGTCAACATAGAAACAGAATTCCTCATGTAAAAGCTTACCAAAGCATCCTATTTGTTCTGTGAACTGGAGGTTCGATTAGGAACACATTTCAGGGGCCCACCTAATGACATGATCTGGGTCAAATTTCTACATCTATGATCCCTGTTCTTTGGAAAAAGCATAGGAATCATTTGAATGATTTTTCCACTGTAACTATGCTGTAAACGTAAAGTAACAAAGTTTGTTCTGCAACCCCTTGTATCAAAAATGCTACTTGTTTCAGTTGTCCTCCTTACTGGAATAGAAATGCATAGTTGCAACAATAATCTATAACATCTCACTACATTCTTTTAACACTATTACTTTACAACTTAAAGGAGAAGTATGGCCAAAGCAATGTTGGCTATACTTCTCCATGGGTCAAAGGAGTGCACTTAGTTCTGCACTCCTGTGACCCATGAACACAAAACAACAAATAAAGGAGTGTTCCCAGCCCTGTTGAAGTCAATAGAGCCACAAACCCAGAAATAGATAAAAAGCATGACATGTAGGAGTGCCCAGACTGATACTGTGGAGAGGAGAAACACATAATCCCAAAAGCTTAAAGATGATACATGGTCCCCAACCCAACAGTAGATGAGACCACCCAGGATCCTCAGGACAGTGGGAGAAGTGTGTGGATTATGGTCGTCGGGTTCACTGAGATGGCACGTCCGCTGGAGGTCACGTGTCCTGGAACCGGATGTCCTGTCATACCTTGCGTAAGATCTCCCGAACGTCGGCTGGTGAGGGCAAGTTGGAAGTCTTAGAGAGCACTCAAACCATGTCAAACCAAAGGAGAGAAGCTGGTCACCATGATAACAGGTTTTGGGGGCTTGCCCCTCGTTTAGATCATGCCACTCCCACTGTTGGCTGAGATCACAGAGCTGGCCCAGGCTCTGCTGGGATACCGACAATAATTCTGTGATCTGCCCAGATGCCTGACTGGCAGCTGGTCCATCTTCTTAGCTAGCTGCTCCAGCCCCCTCCACAGCCCGGCGCCCCAGTGAGCGCTGGAGGGATAGAGAACAGAGCAGTAACTGACAGTCAATACTCTCTGCTTCCGCTTTAAACAAATGAGATTTAACTGTACTTCTGTCTCAGTCTGATTCATGGTTTCTGACACCCTGTCTGTAAGGGACAGTATCAGTGTTAGGGAAGGAAGGTAAGCATAGGGCCTCATCTCTCCCTACTGACTCTTAAATTGGACCAAATTCCAGGGTTTCCAGCTGGAATCTACCTTGTCATGCTACTGAACTATGAGTGTGCCCAGCTGGATGGCTGTCCCACCAAGCTTGTTGTGAACTGTTGCTAAAGCTGAAGCTTGCTGTTGACTGATGCCACAGAGCAAGTCCAGGCTCAGGAAGGATCGTAACCATATGGTTGGGATCTGTCCACATGCCTGGACTGGCACCCGGCTCAGCCTCTCAGCGAGCCGCCGAGAGCCTGAGCTGGCCGCTCCTGCCCCTTCCACAGTCCAGCGCTCCAGTGAGCGCAGGGGGAGCAGAGCAGAGAGCCGGTGACTGACAGTGACTCTAAAGCCCCATACACACGGTCGGACTTTTTCATGGATTCTGTCCGATCGGACAATGTTGTTGAAAAATCAGACCGTGTGTATGCACCATCGGACAGTGTACGTCGGATTGTCCGACGGACAAAGTCTTATCTCCTGCTGGAAAGATTTGCCGACAACACGGTCCGATCACACCAAATCCGATCGTGTGTACGGTTGTCCGACCGGACAAAGTGCTACGCATGCTCAGATCACATTACAAGACCAAAGCTATTGGCTACTAGCCTCTACGTAGTCCCGTCGTAGGCAACAAACGTCACCACGTTCAGAATGATCGGATTTTCCGACAACTTTGTCCGACCGTGTGTACGCAAAACCAAAATCAGACAAAGTATGACGGACAGGATCCGACCGACCTGGTCCGCGGATTGTCCGACCGTGTGTATGGGGCTTTAGAACTGAGCGTTTGGCGATGTTTGATTGCTCAGTTTTCAGTGTTAGAGCTGGCGGGGGACAGATGCAGCATTGGACCGATGGTGCATCCACCTAGATAAGTAAAAAAAAAAAACATTCCCATACTTCTCTTTTAACGACTTGATTTTTATATATCCATAAAAATAACTTCATAATAGTAAAGGTTACGTGTATTTCTGTATGCCAGTTCTCCTTTGTCTGTATTACATATTGCTGATAAAACATAATATTGTGTGACGTCTTTTTTTTACTAAATAACTGTTATCTGAATTTTGTATTTCAGAGAAGGGGCCACTTCCTGGTGAAGCAGGACTCAGAATCCAGTCGGGGAGCAGCAGCCCCACTTCTCCACAGCTCACCAACCTCCCATCTTTCGGATCCTGAAGACTTTGCTGGCCTGGAAACTAGTAGCCTTCTTCAGTACACAGATACTGTTCTTCATATCAGTGAGGACAATGGCATGGAGAACCCGCTGGTATCAGGACACTTTAATTTCACACAGATCGAGCTGGGGGAGACAGACATTGACTTGGACGAATCTCATGTTTAGATTTGAGATCTAGTCAGCTGCTCAAGTTCTGTTATTTTTGGTTTTGTTCTCACCCATGCCTGTAGAATCTGTGTACAGTCCTTGTACTCCCTCCTTTGTAATGCAGTCTTGTTTGCTCTGGAGGGTGTGTATACATTTGCTGCTGATTTGACCTTGCTGCTTTCCTTTAGGAAAAAATAGTTTGATATTATTAATTGAGGTTCATAGGTGGATATGGCAGTGTGGTTGCTGTGCTTATATATTTGCCTCACAGTGACCACAATTTGATCTGCAGTTGGTTACATTTCATTATACATATATGCTTCATGACACAGAGAATGTGGCTGGCAAGGCTTTTGTGCAATGTATAATAAAACATGTAGTCAACATAGAAACAGAATTCCTCATGTAAAAGCTTACCAAAGCATCCTATTTGTTCTGTGAACTGGAAGTTCGATTAGGAACACATTTCAGGGGCCCACCTAATGACATGATCTGGGTCAAATTTCTACATCTATGATCCCTGTTCTTTGGAAAAAGCATAGAAATCATTTAATTGATTTTTCCACTGTAACTATGCTGTAAAGTAACAGAGTTTGTTCTGCAACCCCTTGTATCAAAAATGCCACTTGTTTCAGTTGTCCTCCTTACTGGAATAGAAATGCATAGTTGCAACAATAATCTATAACATCTCACTACGTTCTTTTAACACTATTACTTTACAACTTAAAGCGGAGCGCCACCCGTTTTTAAACCATATAAAAAAAAAAAAGCACTCACCTTCCTCGATCCGAAACGGCAGTTTTTTTTTTTTTTTTAAACTTACCTTTAGCTGTTCTTCTTGGCATCCATCGCTTCCTATTACGTAATATCCCCTGGCCCGCACTGTCTCCTGGGAGCTTGTGTCATAGCTCCCAGGAGTCAGTGCGGCTGCCTGGCCCGAGATCGCGCGAGACTTGCAGGACTTTTGACGCCGCCGCCGTTGTGACAGGAGCTGACGGCGCATGCGCGAGATTAGAATGAATGGGCGTCAGTGAAATCCAGGAAGAGATTTCACTCGCCCACAGCCAAGATGGAGAACCGCAACAGGTTCTTTCAAATGTCATATTTTCATAGAAAAAACAAAAGGCACTACTCCTGCGACCCGGACTAGTGAGTAATTAAATGCCAAAATATAATGTTTATTAAGGGCTTTAAAAAAAAAAAAAAAAAAAAACGTTAGGGGCAGTGGAGCCCCGCTTTAAAGGAGAAGTATGGCCAAAGCAATGTTGGCTATACTTCTCCATGGGTCAAATGAGTGCACTTAGTTCTGCACTCCTGTGACCCATGAGCACAAAACAACAAATAAAGGAGTGTTCCCAGCCCTGTTGAAGTCAATAGAGCCACAAACCCAGAAATAGATAAAAAGCATGACATGTAGGAGTGCCCAGACTGATACTGTGGAGAGGAGAAACACATAATCCTAAAAGCTTAAAGATGATACATGGTCCCCAACCCAACAGTAGGTGAGACCACCCAGGATCCTCAGGACAGTGGGAGAAGTGTGTGGATTATGGTCGTCGGGTTCACTGAGATGGCACGTCCGCTGGAGGTCACGTGTCCTGGAACCGGATGTACTGTCATACCTTGCGTAAGATCTCCCGAACGTCGGCTGGTGAGGGCAAGCTGGAAGTCTTGGAGAGCACTCAAACCATGTCAAACCAAAGGAGAGAAGCTGTTCTCCATGATAACAGGTTTTGGGGGCTTGCCCCTCGTTTAGATCATGCCACTCCCACTGTTGGCTGAGATCACAGAGCTGGCCCAGGCTCTGCTGGGATACCGACAATAATTCTGTGATCTGCCCAGATGCCTGACTGGCAGCTGGTCCATCTTCTTAGCTAGCTGCTCCAGCCCCCTCCACAGCCCGGCGCCCCAGTGAGCGCTGGAGGGATAGAGCACAGAGCAGTAACTGACAGTCACTACTCTCTGCTTACTGAAGCCAAATAAGTAGACTAGTAGAAGATGTTAACGGCAGTGACAATGCATTGAGGAGAAATGTGAAAGTCACATCGCTGGAGGCTATTTAGCCTTGTACAAATGTCTAGTTGGAGAGACCTTCCTAACTAGCTCTGCACAGGTTTTTGATGAGTCGTTCCACCTCCCCCACATGAACACGCTGGTCGATGGCTCAGAGCACTGATCAGAAGGCAATCAGCAGACCTTTTTCAGTCCTGCCCCTTCGACAGAAGCTGGCTGATGCCTCCCGATATGTGGCCCTTTACAAAACTGTACATGAGCTAGAGATGGCATCTCTAAGGCAGCTTTGGTGCAGAAATTTTTTGCACAGAGTGTTCCGTAAATATAAAAGGATAACTCTGCCAAATAAGCAAGTTTACTTCAATATAGATGAAAGTAGATGAGGAGATGATGGCCATGGACAGAAGCTAGCTTTGCTTAGCTTGAAGGAGCAACAATGTGAAGAAAGGAGACCAGCCAGGGGCATTTGTGAGGACAAACAGAAAAAAAGGTCAGATCAAAAAACATGATCATCTGCTGTCTATATGGGTAGCTTTTGGCTATAGGTTGTTGAAGCAGAGATGGAGCAGCAGCATCAGATTGATGCGAGTCTCTATTACAAGACAGGTAATAGTAAGGGATGGGGTAAACAGCATACGAAGGGCCAATAGTTATTTCTCTGCCATATCCATCTGTATGAACCCTGAGCCTCTGACTCATGTAGGACCAAAGAATGCAACTGAAAACCAACTCCAGGCACTTAGTTTCAGTGTGTTGTAAATTCATTGTGAATGTTTTGGTAAATTAACCTTGATCATCTTTTTCTACACCAGCCATAGCACAGGCTTACTCTGAAAAATGCTGGCTTTCTGTGATGTACATGTGACACATATAAGCCACATTATTAGCATAGTGTATATGTGGCAGCTCTTTTTGCTGTGACACTGGGAACCCGTGCAGATTTGCACAGTGATTGAGGCCTTACGTGTGACCTACTAACTGAAATGTGTATGTGCTAATCCAATTTACTATTGAGCAGTCAGTTTCCACTGTTGTGTTATTACCTTTACTTTTGTAGTGGTACTGGTGGAGTTACCCTAATACAAGTCATTCTTATGTATTTCATGTTATATGGGATGCTTTTGTAAGCAGAGGTTTTCTTGCTGTGCATTCCACAGTAACACACAGTGATGTTTATGTCACCATTTATATTGACCCCTTATTAAGCATATTTATACAGGTTATACCTGGGAGAGTACCTATGTATGGTCTCTTACATTTCAAGGGGACCTGTCATGACAGAAATATGGGAACAAGTTTACAGTTTGGGAGATTCCACTTCACTTGTTGTATTTCCAGATTGGGAGCTAAAAAGTTTCTGGCAAGCTGTCATGTTTCTATCTTAACTGGTTACTTTTCAGAGGTACTAAAGGCTGATTTGTGGAAATGATGCCCAAGATTGCATAATAGTTGCTCAAACTGTTTTCACACAGGTCCAGGGAGATCGCTCGGGAAATGTCTATTTGAATTAGGGAAGGTAAGTATTATATTAATAACACAGGCAGCTTCATCATTCTCTGTTGATACTTATTTTGTCTGACATCTGTGGCATCCTACGATGTATAAAGCCCAGGCAGTAAAAACCTAGTGCTGGGCTGCTGGTGCACTGACATCCCACAAACTTGAGTGGGACATACCTGTACAGCAGGTGTGGACTGTAGAAAGCACAGGAGGCCACAGTCGTCAGATAAGACAAGTACAGATATTCGGGGGGGGGGGGGGTCAAGATCTATGTAGGAAAGGGGGGGCCAGGGAAAATTTTTAGCAAAACATGTACATTTACATTAAAGCTGAACTCCAGGATTTATTTGTAATGATATTGGTCCAGCTTGGCACAGAGGAAGTCTGCATTACTCACAGGGGCTTATGTACAATGAGGCAAACTAGGTGTTTGCCTTGGGTGGCATTTTTCAGGATGCAGCCGCCACCCCCAGGCAGAAGGGCAGAGGCAGCTCCTCACCCTTATTATTCATCTCAACATTTGCTTGCCTTCTCTAGCCAATGAGCAGCTCGTCTAAACAGCCCAGACACTGGGGACACCATGCACCCACCTTAGGTGACTTCAGCTCAGCCAGTCTTATCCCCCTCCCCACCTACCCCCTCCTCTCCAGCTGCCTGCATGTATTTACAGTCTAGCCCTCCAGCTCAGCCCCCGACCATAGGCAGCCAAAGCTCTGACCAGTGCCAATGGACAAGCAGCCGTGCCTTCTTACCTCCTGCAGATAATGAGTTGCTGCAGCCCATGCTGGATATATAATACACACACAGGATGAAGAAGCGTTGGGTATAGTGGGGCCAGTGGTGTATCGCTGTATGGTGGGGCATTGGAGCTGTGTGTATAGTGTACATAAGGGAGGAAGAGAGAGAGGAGTGTGTACAGGAGAAAAAGAGAGTGGAATTTGTATAGGAGGGAGAGAGAGGAGTGTGTATAGTCTACAGGAAGGAAATAAAGGAGTGTGTATAGTCTACAGGAGAGAGAGGAGTGTGTATAGTCTACAGGAAAGAGAGAGGCCTGCTGACCCCATATTCTGCCCCATTGACCACATGCTCTGCCCTACTGGCCCTGTCCTCTGCCCCGTTAAGCTCATCCTGTGCCCTGCTGACCCCATCCCCTGCCCCACCGACCCCATGCTCTGCCCTACTGACCCCTGTCCGATACCCCACTCACCCTGTCCTATATCCCACCGACCCTGTCCTATGTCCCGCTGACCCCATCCTCTTCTCCACTGACTAAATATGTGGCACTTGGATATATCATGTCTCAGGGTCTCATGAGGAAGCAGCAGCTGTTGACTGTGAACGGCTGCAGCTTCCTCGTCAGACCCTGAAACAAGAACGGTATACCGCGGCTGGGGTGGGACAAATTTAGATGGGGGGGGGTACCTGATTTTAGTCTTGCTTAGGGCAGCACAAAACCAAAATACACCACTGATAACTCATAGACCTCTGATGAACCTTTGGGAAAGCTGAAAATCACTGTAGTGGAGAGGAGGTGCAGTGATATTATGATCTTCACCTCATCCAAACAGAGAACACCTTGTATTCATTGAAAGAAATACAAGGTGGTCTATGAATGGTGATTGTGCTGAGTAAGCAATCCCCTGTGTGCAGTGGGGCATCCTCTCTCATAGAACCAATCATCCAGCTTGCTTCCAAATATCACCCAAACTGTCTTCTCAGTACTTCTGCTCTCTAGCTCCCTTGTCTCCTCCTCCCATGCTCACCTCCAAGACTTCTCAAAAGCCTCTCCCATCCTCTCTATCTCAATCTATCCTACTCTGTCCACTTTAAGGCAATCCCTGAAAATGTATCTCTTCAGAGAAGTCTATCCCACTTCCACCTAATACCTGAACTTCATTTCTCCCATCAGCTCTTCCTATATGGTTATTACCTTTTCTACCACTAGCTTCACCCTATTAGATTGTAAGCTCTTATTGTATTGTAACTGTACTGTCTCCCTTTATACTGTAAAGTGCTGGGCAGACTGTTGGTGCTATATAAATACTGTATGATAATAATAAAATAACCCGAGCAGGGCCCGGAGGACAGTGGCTATTACTGTAGTAGTGCTGACTACTACAGTTATTTCCAGCTTCCCAGTGGTACATCAGGCATGAACTGGACCAATGTAAGTGTGTAATACAAATACCGTATTTATCGACGTATAACACGCACCGGCGTATAACACGCACCCCAAGTTTAGGAGGGCATTTTAAGGAAAAAAAGTTTTAGGAGGGAAGTTTAGGGAAAAAAAACACTTACATTTAAGCGTCATTTGCAGCTTGCCCAGCGTCATTTGCAGCTTTGCCCAGTGTGATTTGCAGCTTGCCCAGTGTGATTTGCAGCTTGTCAGCGTCATTTGCAGCTTGTCAGCGTCATTTGCAGCTTGCCCAGTGTCATTTTCAGCCTTGCCCAGTGTCATTTGCAGCTTGCCCAGCGTCATTTGCAGCTTGCCCAGTGTGATCTGCAGATTGCCCAGTGTGATCTGCAGCTTGCCCAGTGTGATCTGCAGCTTGCCCAGTGTGATCTGCAGCTTTCCCAGTGTGATCTGCAGCTTGCCCAGTGTGATCTGCAGCTTGTCAGTGTCAGTTGCAGCTTGTCAGCGTCATTTCCATCTTTCCCACATTTAAAATTGTTTGGCTCCTGCTCGCAGTCCCACCTCCCTGCGTGTTATACGCCGATAAATACGGTAATTCCTGGAGTTCCGCATTAAAGTTAAAAAAAAAACAAGTTGGAATACACATGTATAATTATTATAGTTACCAGTTTTAGGTATTCACCATTTCATCCTATTCCTGTACTAAATCTATACAGTATAACTGATTTTTTTTTAGAACTAACTGACATCTGGGCTTATCTTTCACTGTGATTTCAGTAAACTAAAAACAGATTGCTTGCTCTGGGTCTCTGCCCTTTGCACACCATTGTTTTGCATTGCCTTATTTTAAGAAAAAGCTTGCATGTCTTCTTACTAAGAGAACACAGCATACAATTGTTGAAATAATTGCTCTGCAATGAAAGAAGTGACTACCAGAGATTCACAATTATAGTTTTTTGCCAAATGTATTTCAGAAAAAAGTTACATATCCATAAATGTTATAACAGATATGTTCTATGTGCTGTACAAAAAATAAATATTTATTTTAAAATCTTATGGTTATCAAAATATTTGAAATACGGGTATATCTAAACTTGCAATATAAATTCTATTACACATACACAGCATGTGAGCTTAAAGGGGCAATACACCAAAAGAATCAGATTAGTGGTAGGTAGAGTCTGGTGAGTTGCGGCCATCCCTGGCTTCCTATTTGTCTTAAATACTCCAATAGTATAATATTCTCTGTAATATTAATACAAAATCCAGCAAGGAGAGTGTGATCCTCTCATAATTGCCATAACATGTATGCAGACCTTACAGAACGTATTAACTCAGAGATCCTACCAGAGGCATAGATAAGGAGGGGGGGTCAGGGGTGTTCAACCCCCCCTCCCAGAGCATCCTGGCAAAATGCCCAGACTGTGTTCATGCTGTTTAGTCTCAGCATCAGCATAGTAAAAGCAAACAGAGTTTCGGAGTGCAGCATCCAGCCACCCTTCTATGTGTCCCATCGCCTCAGTTTAATAAGGGGTCCCCCTGAAAAGCCTGAAATTACTGCAAGGTCTCAGATGCCGGGAATTGACAGTGCAAGACTCCTCCTTGAGGTATCATATGACACAGCCGAAGGGAGACTGTGGATGCAGAAGTTTTCCTATTTCTGTGCCGTGCTGAATCTGAGGTCTGGTAAGTGGGGAGGCATAAATTTTCTGTTTTAGGAAAGAGGAAGTAAGAATTCCAGTGTGGGGGAGTTTCTTTTGGTGGGGGGTGGGTTTGCTTTTGGAGAAGGGGGGGGGGTTTCTTGTAGAGAAGTTTACAGGGGGTGGTTGATGGCAGGGATTTACTTCTGGGAGGGAGTTTGGATGAAGGGAGATTTTCTTCATAATTAGAAATCTTTGCTGGGGGATTGACTGAGGGAGATATTTCTACTTTGGTGGGTCGGTTTAGAGACAGGGGGGTTTAATTTTTGGGGGGATATTTGAGGGAGGGAGATATTTTACAGTGGGAATCTTTCCTTGGACAGAGAGGGTTCTTAGGAGGGAGAGGGGGATTTTTTTTCCTTTAAAAGAGATGTTTTTAAATTATACTTACCTATGTGGGTGGAGCATCGATCCAATGATGCATCTGTCCCCAGCTGCTTCTAAGCCCAACAACAGAGCGATCAAAGACCACTGATCACTCAGTTCTCAGCCTTCAGTGAGCAAAGAGTGGTGACTGTCAGTCCCTGGCTCTGCCCCCCCTTCCCCAAGCTCACTGGAATGCCAGGCTGTGGAGGGGGCAGGAGCAGCTGGTTCAGAGACTCTGTGGCTCACTGAGAGGCTGAGCGAGCTGCTGGTCCAGGAATTTGGGTGAATCCTGACTTTAAAGTTAGGATCTTTCCACAGCCTGGACCTGCTGAGCGATGTCAGCTGGCTGTCGGCTAGAAATGGGTCCCAAAAGTGCAGAACGAACTGCACTCCTCCCCAGGAGAAGTACAACCAAGCGGTATGCCGTTCGTTCAGAGCGCATGCACCAGTGACATCCCTGGCTGATTTCCATGTGAATATCTCCTAAACACCACATGTTTAGGAGATATTCACTATACCTACAGATAAGCGTTATTATAGGCTTACTTGTAGGTACAAGTTCAAAAGCTGGGTTTACTATAGTTTAAGACGGAATAAAAGCCAACCACATTGACCAGGTGCAAAGGGCACCATCCTGTGGTAGGCAGTGCACAATATTTTTTAATTTTTTATCTCTTAAAACATTTCAAAAACATTCTTAGGACACAGTTTTTTAAGGTTTAAATAAATCACTGAATTTACTGCCCACCACAATATGTTGCCCCTTGCACCTGCTCAACTTGCACAGTAAGATTAGCTAAAATCCAGTCTTGGGTCTCACTCATACATCCTACATGACCATTGTGCAGCAAGTATACTGCAAATACCTGCACCCGGGATCAGATGTTCAGATCAGATGTTCTAATATCTGCTCAGCCTGTACACAGTGATGGGCTGAAAAGAGCCAAGGCTGTCTGCTGCTGTAAACATGTATCCACCTGTATCTGCACATCCAGTGGTGACCGGCAGGTAGGGATACATTTTTGCCCTTGGATAAAATCTCTCTGCATCCAGGGTCAGAAATTTGTCCCTAACAGCAGGTAACCACTGTGACCCACAGTTTGTTAATGTGTCGCTCGGGCTCAATCAATGTGGGGTGTAATGTAGATGATACCGAATGTGCTGCAGGAGTGCCGGCAAGGGATGGCGCTCATCCCATCTCCTGTACTCACTGAAGGGAAGAGAGAAAAGAAATCCATGGTGTCGCACATCCACGGAGTCCTATGCAGGGCCGATCCTAGGCAGGGTGCGCGGGGTGCTCCGCACCCAGGCGCCACAGAGGTGGGGGCGCGGAAGCTCCAGAGTGCTGCTCCCCTCCCTCCTCGTCTGTGTCCAGAGGCAGAGGTGGAGCGCATGTAGCGGGTGCTGCGGTTCCCCCTCCCGCTGGCAACTGACAAGAGCACATACCGCTCCCCCTGTCCCCAGAATCCGTGCTGTCTGAGTACTGCTGTGGAGCCTAGTACCGGAACACCTTTGGGTACTAGACTCCACTAATCTAACCTCTTGTACTATGTCTGCAGTCTCTGACCATCTCTTGTAGTATGTCGGCAGTCTCTGACCATCTCTTGTAGTATGTCTGCAGTCTCTGACCATCTCTTGTAGTATGTCTGCAGTCTCTGACCATCTCTTGTAGTATGTCTGCAGTCTCTGACCATCTCCTGTATCATGTCTGCAGTATGTCTGGGGCTCTTTCTAACAGACTCTCTAACAGAAGCCCTCTCTGTGTGCATTAGAGAGACCCCCGTCCAGGTCCCATTAGTGTACTAATTTTCTTTATTGTTAAAAGATTATGTGAGGATCCCAGGGTAATGAAGACTTCTTAGGGGAGCATCTCTGTGTTTGAGTCGTAGCTATAGAAACATTTGTAAAGGGGAGGAGTTGGTAAGATGACCACGCCCACATGGGGGCGCCAGAAATATTTCTGCACCCAGGCATCTGTGACCCTAGGATCGGCCCTGGTCCTATGGTAATGTAGTAGTGATGGGAGAGACCTCATCCCGGATTCCCAACAGGCCACACCCCAATGTGTTTTGCTTTGTCCCCTGGAGCTTAAACAATGGGGACCACTGGATGTGCGGATACATGTTAACAGCAGTGGCTCTTTTCAGCCCATCACTCAGATGAACATGGTGAGCAGCTGACAAAAATTGGAACATCTGGGATCCTGGCTGTAGGTATTCATAGTATATTTGCAATTCCATGGCCATTTAGAACATATAAATGAGATCTAAAGCCTGGTTCACACAGTAAGTTTTTTGTTAGTTCAACCCAGCGGGCTGAAGGAAAAAAAAAATAGGGAGCTTAGGAGGAGCTCGATGTACTAATGAGTACACTACCGCACCACAACTATGTGCATTGCGTTCTATTCAGTTGAATGGGGACAATTTTTGCTGTGCTGCATTGCAAAGTCTCATGGACCCACTCTGCTATCACATGTTTTACTATACCTCCCCCAACATAAAAGTGTAAATGATGCCTTTAAGTTGGAAAGACCTGAAAAAAAAATGTATCTACAGCCCTGCACACCTATTAAACGCAGGTAAATCTCTGATTCCATTATATTGGGAAAAATTATCTTTACCTAACATCCTGGCCACTGGCTGCGAAGGGTTAATGAGCTCTGCATAATGGAAGAACTAACATGCAGGAACAAAGGCCCGACCAGAAAATATCTCAAGACATGGGCAAAATGGTTAAAATTTAAGACTACTATGTTATACTATGAAATAATTTCAGACCCCAGTGAATAGTGTGTCAGAATACAACACATCAGTTAATATTAACTATTCTTTAACCCTTTGCCAGTTCTACTTACTTGTTGCAGGTTCTCTCATCTCCCTCTTTTCCTTTTCCTTTTCCTCTATTCCTCTTTTTCCATGGATTTTTTTTTTTTTCCCTCTCTTTGACCCCTTTCACACTGGAGGCGTTTTTAAGGCGCTTTAGCCCTAAAAAATAGCACCTGTAAAGCGCCTGAAAAAAGCCTCATCTGCAATCCCAGTGTGAAAGCCTACTTTCACACATTGGGGCGCTGCGCTGGCAGCAGCTTCTTTAACCGATTGCCGACTGCCGCATGTACATTTACGTCGGCAGAATGGCACAGCTGGGCAAATGGGCATACCTGCACGTCCCTTTGAATTTCCTGCTGTGCCAGCGCGCGCCCCCCCCCGTCGTGTGCTCTGTGGTCGCGCCCGCGGGTCCCGCGGACCTGATGTCTGCCGGTCTCCCAGCGATCGTGTCACGGAGAGGTAGAACGGGGAGATGCTTTTGTAAACAAAGCATTCCCCATTCTGCCTAGTGACAGGACAGTGATCTACTGCTCTCTGTCATCGAGAGCAGTGATCACTGTCCTCTGTGTTCAAGCCCAGCCCCCTCACAGTTAGAATCACTCCCTAGGACACACTTAACCCCTTCACCGCCCCCTAGTGGTTAACCCCTTCACTGCCAGTGTCAATTACACAGTAATCAGTTCATTTTTAAAGCACTGATCACTGTATAAATGACAATGGTCTCAAAATAGTGTCAAAAGTGTCTGATGTGTCCGCCATAATGACGCAGTCATGATAAAAATTGCAGATCGCCGCCATTACTAATAAAAAAAAATAATAATAAAAACCATAAAACTATCCCCTATTTTGTAGACGCTATAAATTTTGCGTAAACCAATAATATATAGAAGAATACATATCGGCCTAAACTGAGGAAAAAAATTGTTTTTTTTATACATTTTTGGGGGATATTTATTACAGCAAAAGTAAAAAAATATATCTTTTTTTCAAAATTGTCACATTTTTTTGTTTATAGCGCAAACAATTGAAAATCGCAGAGATGATCAAATACCACCAAAAGAAAGCTCTATTTTTGGGGAAAAATGGACATCAATTTTGTTTGGGTACAGCGTTGCATGACCGCGCAATTGTCAGTTAAATTGACACAGTGCCGAATGGCAAAAAATGTCCCGGTCATTGAGCAGCCAAATTCTCCGGGCTGAAGTGGTATACACCGCTCCTAAAGCGCCCCTGTCCATTGAAATCAATGGGCAGTGCCTGCAAAGCGCTTCGGCAGCAGCGCTTTTAACCCTTATTACGGCCTCTAGCGGGGGTTAAAAGCGCTGCTAAAGCTAGCGGCGCTTTACCGCCGATGCCCGGGCGCTGGACGTGTGAAAGGGCTCTTTATGTTTTACTTACTTTGCTATTCCCTCCCTCTTCCCTTTATTCCCCTTGAAGGGGAGAGGGTGGGAATTAAAGAGAATTTTTTTTCTCTCTCTTATATATGATATATTTTTGGAGTCAATGTAAGCTATATTTACGATTAGAACAGGTTGAAGTTTTAACTATACCCGTTACAGGGACAAATTTTGTTTGTAATAGAAATATAGGATTTAATGGCTGTTCTGATGGTATCAATGCGACTTGAAATACACTATACTGTATTGCTTTTCTACTTTTTTCAATCTAAAATAGCAATAAAAAAGTTATAAAAACAAAACAAAACACCTTGCTGCCTGGTCTGTAGCAGAATGATAGCCGGGCGGGGGCTTTCCTGTTCTAAATGGACGTCATATGATGTTCTTCAGAATGGGCCGTTCGTGTGTGCCCCCGAGGGCACGCAGCGCGGTGATCCATGGTGCGGCGTGTCCCTCGGACACAAAACATCATTGATTTCGGTAAAGAGCCTATGACGTATGCATGTGATCAGCTGTGTCCAATCACAGCTGATCACAGTGTAAATGGAAATTTATCATACTGACAGCGCGTGAGGAAAGCAGAGCCAATAAGCTGCCCCATCACTAATGCCTGTCAGTGCCCACCAGTGCCCATGAGTGCTGCTTTTCAGTGTCTGTTAGTGATGCCTGTCAGGACCCATCAGTACCGCCTATCAATGCCCACTATCAGTGCCACCCATTAGTGCCCATCAGTGCTGCCTATCGTGCCCACTATCAGTGCAGCCCATCAGTGCCACCTATCAGTGCCCATCAGTGCTACATATCAGTCCTGCCTATCAGTGTCCATCAATGCTGCATATTAGTGCTCCCTCATCAGTGCCGCCTCATCAGTGCCCGTCAGTGCATCCTATCAGCAGGGACGTCTTACTGAGTGGGCACCCCTGGGCACTTCCCGGGGCCCCACGTTTATCTGGGGCCCCATCAGAGCCAGACAAATAGCACTAGCAGTGGGGCAAGGGAGTCAGGCTGAGCGGGCACAGGCAGTCCAGCGTGCGGCCACATCTTTGATTCCGCCTGCCAGCTGGGCTGTCATCACCTCTCCTGAGCCTCCCTGAGTGGCTGAGCAAGCTAAGGCAGAGGGGGGCGCAGAAGCACAAGTGCCAGCGACGAGCGGGTCTGAGGAGAAGAAACTGTGCTGCCCCTCCCCCTCGAGCCATGGCGCTGCTGTGAGAAGAGGGCTCTATTTCTTGCCTATCCCCCTCCTCCTGTGAGCAGTGTGGAGAGCGGCTGTGTCTCTGGAGAGATCAGCTGCAGGCTTTTCTCCCCCCGTCCTCCTCATGCTGCTGTACTCCGGAGTTGAGCCCTCTCCTTCCTATTGGCCAAAAAAAGGAGCACAAAGGAGGATCATGGGACATGTAGTCCTGAGGACTGGCAAGCAATCCTAAAAGGGAAACTGCAGCGCCCAGCTGAAGGGGAGGGAGAGAGAGCCAGGATATAGGTGGCAAGTGACACGCTGAATCTGGTGACAAGGAACCGGTGGCAAATGACACACTGAATCTGGTGGCAGGGAATGGATGGTAAGTGACAGGTGGCAAATGACACATGGAGGCAGTTGACGGTGGCAAGTGACACGCTGAATCTGGTGACAGGGGACAGGTGGCAAGTGACATGCTGAATTTGGTGGCAGGGGATGGATGGTAAGTGACACACTGAATCTGGTGACAGGGGACGGGTGGCAAGTGACATGCTGAATTTGGTGGCAGGGGACGTGTGGCAAGTGACATGCTGAATTTGGTGGCAGGGGATGGATGATAAGTAACACACTGAATCTGGTGACAGGGGACGGGTGGCAAGTGACATGCTGAATCTGGTGGCAGGGGATGGGTGGCAAGTGACACGCTGAATCTGGTGACAAGGGACCGGTGGCAAGTGACATGCTGAATCTGGTGACAGGGGACGGGTGGCAAGTGACATGCTGAATTTGGTGGCAGGGGATGGATGATAAGTAACACACTGAATCTGGTGACAGGGGACGGGTGGCAAGTGACATGCTGAATCTGGTGACAGGGGACGGGTGGCAAGTGACATGCTGAATTTGGTGGCAGGGGATGGATGATAAGTAACACACTGAATCTGGTGACAGGGGACGGGTGGCAAGTGACATGCTGAATCTGGTGGCAGGGGATGGGTGGCAAGTGACACGCTGAATCTGGTGACAGGGGACGGGTGGCAAGTGACATGCTGAATTTGGTGGCAGGGGATGGATGATAAGTAACACACTGAATCTGGTGACAGGGGACGGGTGGCAAGTGACATGCTGAATCTGGTGGCAGGGGATGGGTGGCAAGTGACACGCTGAATCTGGTGACAAGGGACCGGTGGCAAGTGACATGCTGAGATCAGCACGCTTGCCGCTGCTTTTAAAATTCAACATGAAAACACACAGATTTCAAAACACTGTATTACACTATATAAGGTCAGTTTAGTGGTAAGTGTAAAATGCAAGATTTCGGTGGGTGTAAAAAGATGTCCACTTGGCGACTTCAGACTGTAGGCTTAGTGTGGCCGAGTGCGGGGTGTACCACCATCTTGCTACACCCCGTATTCCTCCACAGTAAGGATAAAGTGAGAAGGCGGCAAGCGGACATCTTGTTACACCCACCAGAGTTTTGCATTTCACACTTATTTTTAACAGTAAACAGAGCTTATATAGTGAAATTCAGTATTTTGAAATCCATCTGACTGTTTTGATGTTGAATTATAAAAGCAGCAGAGTTCTGCCAGATTAGCAAACCTGTGAGATCAGCAGGTTGCCGCTGCTTTTAAAATTAAATATCTAAACAGTCAGACAAATTTTTAAATACTGTATTTCACTAAATAAGCTCAGTTTACTGTTAAAAATAAGTGTGAAATAAAAAAAGACTCTAGTGGGTGCAACAAGATGTCCGCTTGCCGCTGATCTATCAGTTAGCCGCTACCCATCACAAAGCCGCTAACCGTCACCGGAGTTTTGTATTTTACACTTATTTTTAACAGTAAACTAAAGTTATATAGTAAAATACAGTACTTAGAACTTCGTCTGAATGTTTAGATGTTCAGTTTTAAAAGCAGCGAACTTCTGTCAGAATAGCAACCTGTGAGATCAGCAGGCTTGCCGCTGCTTTTAAAATTAAACATCTAAACATTCATACGGAGTTCTAAGTACTGAATTTCACTATATAACCTCAGTTTACCATAGCTCCCAACTGTCCCTGATTTCGAGGGACTGTCCCTTATTTGGAGCAGTGTCCCTCTGTCCCTCATTCCTCCTCAGTTGTCCCTCATTTTGATCTGATATATATAGATGTATATAAAATGCACTTTTTATCTATCAAAAAGTGTTTTCCAGTGCTAAACCTTTAATCTGATTTCTAAATTGCTGCATTTGTAAATTCCAAAAGCCAATATAAAGGAATAGTAGTGTAAAAAAAAAAAGCACTTGTGGGTTTAAAGCGGTTGTATACCCTTTTAAACTTTTTTTTTTTTTTAAACTACCTGCAAGAGAAAGTCATAATGAGCTAGTAGGCATACTAGCTCATTATGCATCACTTACCTTAGATTGGGGCCCCCGACGCCGTCCTCTTCTCCCCTCCAGCCGCATCCATCTCTTTTCCGGGTATTGCCGCTCCGGCCAATCACAGCGCCGCCGTTAAATGCACCGTTGTCTACGGCGCGCATGCGCCGTAGACAACGTTGTAAATCGTTCTTTGCAAATATCTCCTAAACCGTGCAGGTTTAGGAGATATTTCTTGTACCTACAGGTAAGCCTTAATCTAGGCTTACCTGTAGGTGCAAGTTGTAATTAAGGGTATACAACCACTTTAACCAATCTTATTTTTTGTACAATTCTCCTTCAAGGGGTCGTGACAATGGGTGTGTCCTATGCCTGCATACTTTTGCTGATAAGTGTCCCTTATTCCCATCTCAAAAAGTTGGGCGGTATGGTTTACTGTTATAAATACTGTAAGTGTAAAATGCAAAACTTCGGTGGGTGTAACAAAATGTCCGCTTGCCCTTCTCACTGTATCCTTACTGTGGACAAGTGCGGGGTGTAGCAAGATGGCGGCGAGGAAACGTCACTTCTGTTACACATTCTGACGGGTCGCCTAATCCCACTGAACAGGAACTATCTGAGAGAACAAGCCTCCTTAGGGCGCACGGGACTACACCTCCCATGATGCCTTGCGGCGGACGGGAACACGTGGGCAGGTCCTTGCGGTGCTGGTGACCGGTGGCCACATTTTCATCATGTCGTCTGGCTGCAAGATTGGTCCGTCCATCCTAAACAGCGATCTGTCCCGGCTGGCGGCGGAATGTGATCGCATGCTGCAGAGCGGGGCGGACTACCTGCACCTGGATGTGATGGACGGGTGAGAGCGGGCGGTGTGCGGCCAGTTTGGGTGGTCGGCATGGTGCGGCTTCCTCATAGAGTCATACAGGAGACACGGGAGGGGAGTACAGAGGACATTGCACGCCAGGCTGTGTATGCGATGAGGGTGGAGGAGGGGCTCATTCACACCGGTGTAGTACAATGTTCACAGGGGCACTACATCCACTTTTTTAGGGTCCAACTAATAGCCCCCCTTAGCTGGGGAAAAAAAAGCATTCAGGAGGGTGCAGAGTTCTGAGGGCTCATTCATACAAGCTTTCCTTTAATTAAGGACCAAGCCTATTTCTGACACTTGTTGCTTACACGTTTTGATCAGTATTTTTTGTTAGAAAATGACTTGGAACCCCCAAACATCTTTTTTTTTTTTTTTTGCAAAGACACTGGAGAATAAAATGGCAGTTGTTGAAATATTTTATGTTTTCTTTGTAAGGGGACGGGGCTTTTTATTTTTTATTTTTTTCTTTACGTTGTCCCTTTAAAAAATAAAATAAAATTCTAATCGCTTTTATTGCTGTCACAAGGAATGTAAACATCCCTTGTGACAGTAATGGGCAGTGACAGGTACTCTTTATGGAGGGATCGGTGCCTTTGACAGCCGAGTAAAAACCGTAAGTGAAGTTGTGCCATCGCTTCCGGCTTTGTTTGGCTCTCCGGCTGGTTGCTTCTGTTTCCCGGTGGGATGGGAAACGGCCGGGGGTGGGGGGTTCATACGTCCCCTCCCAAGCCTTGTGATGACGGCTCAGTGGCTACTTAGCCACATTGGTTGTTTTCACTAGAAAGCCAACCGCCAGCTCTAAAAAAACAGTATTGGGGTGAACCACTTCCTCAAAGCGCCGTACAGGTACGTCGATTTGCATGAAGTGGTTAACCACTTGCCAACTGGGCCAATGCTGACATTTCCCCCTTATATGTAAAAATCCTTATTTTTCTTTTTCTTGCTAGAAAATTAATTAGAGCACCCAAATATATATATTAGTGTGTGTATTATTTTTTTTTAACAGAGACCCTATGGAATAAAGTGTTTTTTTATCCAAGATGAGCTCTGCCCAGGTATCCTTTGTGGGAAAAAAATAAAATAAAAAAAACACGGTAAATATTGTTTTGCTTTTATTTTTTTAATTCACAAAGAAAAAAAAAAAGTTTCCAAAAAATGAAGACACACGTTAGAAAAATTGCTGCGCAAATACTCTCAGCAATTTTTCTAACGCGTGTCTTAATTTTTTGGAAACTTTTTTTTTTTTTTTCTTCGTGAATTAAAAAAATAAAAGTAAAACAATATTTACCCTGTGTTTTTTTTATTTATTTTTTTATATGTGAAAGATGACGTTATGCCAAGTAAATAGATACCTTACCTGTCATGCTTTAAAGTTGCGCACGCTTGTGAAATGGTGACAAACTATGATACTTAAAAATGCTATTTGCAGGCTCTTGTATAAGTATTTTGCGTTTTTATTACTAATTAGATGGTATTAGTCCACTCCCTGTACTGCACCTAAGGCCCCTTTCACGCGGGGCGGATCCGCTGGGATCGCACAGCTGATCCCCGCTGAGCCGGCTGATGACAGGGCGGTCCCTGCGCCCTGTCAGTTCTCCGCTCTCCTCTATGGAGGATCGGATGAACACGGACCGTCTGTCCGTGTTCATCTGATCCGCTCTGCAGACGGATGAAAAAATAGGGTTTTCCTCCATCTGCAGAATCGGACAATAGCGGAGGCGGATGATAGCGGGTGTCAGTGGATGCTAATCCGCTGACACCCGCTATCCCATAGACATGCATGTATGTCGGTTTTTCATCCAAAAACGGATGGATGAAAAACGGACATACGGTCCGCATGTGTGAAAGGGGCCTAATAAGGATCTGCTATAGGGTAGGTGATTTGTACTTCACAAAGGATACCTGGGCAGAGCTCATCAGACTCCTTGGGATTTCAGCTCAGCAGAGGCAGTAATGAACTCACAGGCTTTCTGACAGGATCAACAAGTATTTTTTCATACTTCTAAAACTGATATAATAAAACTCCTATCTTAGCTCACTTTTTATCTGTATGTTTGCCGATAGGTGGGGGTGGAACGCAGCTCAACTGCATGGTATTACCATCCACCAACCTCACATGTCAACGAGCCCTTAGTTCACATCTGTGTGGCAAAGTCCCCAGCCCTGAAAACGTACCACATTTGCCATAGCGTAGAGCAGCCCTCAAATTTTCTGCTAGCCTAGAAAATGAGGGCTGGCGAGGAGCTGTCTGGGATTGGGGGGGGGGGGGCGAGCACCATCGGCGGGCGCAGTTGACTGGGAGCTATTCTCCCGGTGGAATAGTGCCATGGAGTTAGAGGAGAGCCGCGGGTTCACCGAGCGGTAATACACGCCGTAACAGCTGACATTGAAACTGTCTCCGCTCACTCTCACACAGCCCCGCCTCCTCCTAACCCGGCGCCTGTAATAGACAGGTCCAATGCGGTGATGCATTCTGTCTATCACAGGCGCAGGGTTAGGAGGAGATGGGGCTGAGTGAGCGGAGACAGTTGTTACGCCGTGTATTACCACTCGGCGATCCTGGCTCTCCTCTAACTCAACATGATCCAGGCGCCCTCTCACTTCCTCCGCCCTGGCAAGGCTGCAATGTGGGGCACTGTGATGCTGCTATTTGGGGCGCGGTGAGGCTGCAAAGTGGGGCGCGGTGAGGCTGCAATGATGGGCACAGGTCATGCTGCAATGATGGGCACAGGTCACGCTGCAATAATGGGCACCGGTGAGCCTGCATTGATGGGCACTGTTGAGGCGGAACTGATAAAGTTGTTGATATTTATTTTTGTAACATAATTCTGCATAAAACATTTAAGTGTCATTTCATGAGATAATTTTTGATAGCGTGATTAGGGGCGGGGCAGGGTAAGGGTTGGGCGGGGCAATTGGTGGCGAGTAACCCTTGAGACCTGGCTAGTAGCTCAGGACTTGACATTTTGAGCCCTGGCGTAGAGTACCATTACATGGCACCCCCTGCATGTCTGCTGAAGAGCAGCGCATTTGTCTGCGTGTAACCGTAAGATTCTCTGAAGAAAGTTTGAAAGTTACAGGGGGTCCGGATTGAATGAAATTGTTTTACAAAATGCAGCAGCTGCCAGTAATGGGATACCCATCATTTAGATGTAATTTATTTTTACATGGCAATACATTTATTTTTTTTTTTTTTTTTTGCCTGGAGCTTCAGCCTTAAAGCAGTTGTAAAGGGTATTTTTTAAATAAAATAATCAAAATGGTATACTTGCTCTGTGCAATAGCATATTTTACAATCATGTTTGTTGTCCTGTGAATTTACAGTCTACCTCTTGTTGCAGACATTTTGTTCCTAACATCACATTTGGACATCCGGTGGTAGAATGTTTACGAAAGCAACTGGGAAATGACCCATTTTTTGGTAAGATCTACAGTTCAAACATTTGTTAAATAGTCATTTTATGTTGTAGATCTACTATTGTATTTAATAAGGCAGAGCATAGACCAGTGAGGTTATGCAAATTCCAGTTCCCTATAGCAGACAGCCAGATTTAGCGCTGTTATACCGGTGATCCTATCACTGTGAAGATCTTGCCAGGGATAGGATCACTTTGAAGAACACAACAAAGAGTGAATACACCTGCTTGCATTTGTCACTGCCTAGTCGGCTTTGGGAGTGAGGTAGCACTTTCCTTTTTTCTTTATCGTACATCACAGGACACAGAGCCATAGTAATTATTTGGTAGAGAGATTAAGGTCTGGTGTGACCCCTCTGACACCTCCATCCCTAATAATGCACAAAAAAAAACAAGAAAAATAGCCCTGGGACTTTAGATGAGGTGAGAGAGGTTTAGCCAATGTCCACAGCGAACACTGAGACAAAATCAATTTTATTTGTTTCAAATTGTTATGTAACAGAGCGGCAACAACAATGATTGTGAGTTACATAACATTTTGAAACAAATAAATTGATTTTGTCTCAGTGTTTGCTGTGTACATTGGCTAAATCTCTCTTACCTCATCTAAAGTCCCAGGGCTATTTTTCTTGCTTTTTAGTAATTACTAGGTGGGTTATAGGCCACCTTTTTAGGTGATGGACACTGGCACACCCTAAGACAGGAAGTCCACTCCCTATTTAACCCCTCCCACTACTGGGAGTACCTCAATTTTTTTCGCCAGTGTCTTAGGTCACGAGTAAAGCTGTGCTATGCTGAGCTCCACTGGAGAGATTCCTTGCTGGGGCAGTCTATGCAACTGGTTCCATTCAAAGTGTCTTTTTAGGCCTAATTGAATAGTACCCGGGCCTTGTGGCGGAAGAAACGGCGTTTAGCCCGTAACGCTTCTTTTTAGAGAGCTGGACCCTGGGATCCAGTGCTTTGTTTTTTTTTCAGCCATAAAGTTTCCTGGCGCGGTGCTTTACGGGTCAAGGGGTGTGGATCCCCCAATAAAAAGGGGCCCTGGTCCCTGAAAGTTTTTTAACGGAGCACACCGTGAGGGGTGACGGTTGGGTCTGTTAGTTTTACCACAGAATACCTGCGGCAGGATAAGGTAAGTGGAGATTCCTAAGGAATTTTAAATTTTATTATGGATTGTCTCCTTTTAAAAGTAAATGTTGTCATGCCTAAAAGTCACCACTGGGGGCTGTATAGAGCACGTACCTGGTTCATGCTTTCCTTAGATCACTCTGTGTCAGCAGAAGCTGCAGACTTTCCGGCTAGCAGTCCCAGGCCTCCAGTAAGATGTTGAGGGAGGATTTTTTTGCTAAAAAGCACCCCCCACCTGGGCAGAAGCTCTGCCCACCCCCCCCCCCCTCCTCTCCCTGTATGGATAGGGTAACGCCTGTACAATCGGAAGATGCCGCTCTGTTCTCCACCGCCTCTGCACGGCGGTTTGTCCTCCTCGACCGCCACCACGCACGCACGCGCGCATTTAAAAAGCTCCATTTTGCTGACGGAGGGACACAAGCAAAATGGGGCATGTAAGTGGCGACACAGGCATTCCCTTGGCACATTTACTAAAGCATCAGGCTGAGCATTAATGGCAGCAGCAGTTGCTGGACTATTTGCCTACCTCCTGCATTTGTGCATCGGGATATGGTCAGAAGGGGAGGTAGATACACCCCAAAAAAGGGCTCAAAAGTGCCTCCCTCAAGCTCTGAGAAGCTTAGTCTCATCTCTACAATGGCATCCTCCCCTGAGAGATCTGAGGTGGTTGGCCAAAGTGAGTCATCAGGGCCATCAAATGTTGCAACTGTTTCCAACACTGCAGCCCCTGTCTATATTACTGAAGAGGTTTTTTCCTCAGCCATGATAGGATTGGAAGAAAGGTTAGCGGCTTTAATCGCATCTTTCCAGAGTGGGACAAAACACGACAGGTCCCTTTCCACTACCTGGGACCCTCAAACAGAGGAACTGGGGGCAGGAGAAGATGAATTTCCCTCAGGGGACCGTGAAGAGGCTGATGACTCCTCTTCTGAGGAGTCAAATGCGGAAAGACCTTTTTTAGCTTCACAATCTGAGAGATTGATGGTACAATCTCTTACTGAGTTGGTTCGCTCCACTTTTATGCTACCCTTAACTGAGTCGGTTGATAAGCCCACTTCTTGTTTGGGTTTGCTAAAGCCTCCTGAAGCTGTGCATGCCTTTCCTGTCCATTCATTGCTGGAACAGCTTATGTATTCTGAGTGGCATCACCCAGATAAGCATTTTTTTCCTCCCAAAAAGTTTTCAGCACTTTATACTATGGAGGAAAAATTCACTAAAGTGCAAGATACCAGCAATTGACACTGCTATATCCTCTGAATAAAAGTTTGACTTGTCCGGTAGACAATGCTGAAATGCTTAGGGATCCAACAGATAAAAAAATTGGAATTCCTGTTTAAAACGCATTTTCTCTGGCAGGTTCAGTGACTCAACCTGTGGCGGCAGCAATCGGTGTATGTCAGTCCTTGAAAGACCAGTTAAAACGGGTGCTCAAGATTATCCCTGATCAGCAGGCCCAGGATTTAGCCGAGCTACCAGGTGCCTTATGTTTTGCAATAGACGCCATGAGAGATTCTATTCTTCAGGCCTCGCGCCTTACACTTGGTCTGATACATATGCGTAGAATACTATGTTTTAAAAATTGGCCAGCCGAAGTGCCTTGTGAAAATCTCCTGGCTAGTTTTCCTTTCCGCGGTGAACAGCTGTTTGGTGATTTGGATAAATACATCCAAAAAATTTCTAGTGGGAAAAGTACCCTTTTGCCAGTTAGGAAAAGGAGTAAACGTATTTCATTTAAACAAGCTCCTTCTCCAGTGCCAGGGGCATCAGCCTCCAGGCAGTTACGACGGCCTCCGTCGTCAGGTTCAAGAGGTAAACCTCAGGGTCAACCCCAGGGACAAAAGAAGTCCTGGGGGAGGATACCTACGAAACAAAATACTAAAGCCTCCTTATGAAGGGGCGCCCCCGCTCGAGTGGGGGGAAGAATTCTGCAGTTCTTAAGGGTCTGGCAGGAAGAGTGTCGAGACAAATGGGTGACTTCCTCAATAGCTCTAGGGTACAAGCTAGAGTTCCGAGAGGCCCTGTCTCTTCCTTTTCTCAGATCAAACCTTCCCAAGGATCCAGAGAAAAAGAAGTCTCTTTCAAGCATTGGACAGTCTTTTTTGTCTCAAAAAGTGATCTCTGTGGTCCTCATGCAAGAGCAGGGATTGGGGTTTTATTCAAACCTTTTCACGGTGCCAAAACCAAATGAAGATGTCAGCCCCATTCTAGATCTCAAAGATCTAAACCTGAACATCTGCTCTTTTCGCATGGACCCAATCCGATCAGTAGTCTCAATCCTACAAGGAGAACTTCTGGCGTTAAACGACATCAAGGATGCATACCTCCATGTGCCGATTTTTTATTCACACCAGAAATATCTACGTTTCAAGATGGGTTTTTCTCTGGCCGATGGCCGATGGCCGATATTTAGAAATCACGGCGGCCGTGCCCCAGGCAAAGATCAGAGCCATAAAGAAACTGATTCAGGTGGTAAAAGCAAAAAAATGAATCCCTCTATTCGGCGATTTAGAAATCACGGCGGCCGATGGCCGATATATGATTTTTTTTTTTATTTTTGGGGCGATTTTTTTTTTTTTTCCCCTCCATCTCCAAAAATCTAAAATTTCACACTGAAGCGTTTTTCAGGTGCTTTTGGGCTAAAAATAGCGCCTGTAAAGTGCCTGCAAAATGGCTCCCCTGCAGTCTCAGTGTGAAAGCCCGAGTGCTTTCACACTGAGGAGATGCGCTGGCAGGATGTTAAAAAAAAAAGTCCTATGGAGCGGTGTACACCACTACTCCTGCCCATTGAAATTAATGAGCACTGCTGTTAAAGCGCCTGCAAAGCGATTCGGCAGCGTCGCCAGATGGGTGCATTTAACCACTTCCTCGGACGCTAGCTGGGTTATAATCGCCCCGCTAGCAGCCGAATAGCACCGCTAAAATGACAGTAAAGCACCGCTAAAACTAGCAGCGTTTTACCGTCAATGCCTGCCCGCTCCAGTGTGAAAGCAGCCTTAATTAATAAGTGATTCAGAAAAATTCTTACATTTTATTAAACAAAACAAAACCTCCAATCAGTTCACTTATATGTATAATTTAGATAACTAAAAAAAAAAAATATATATATTAAATACACAAAAACAGGTAATCAAAATTAACTTTGACGAAAAAAATGGGCTAACTTTGCTGTTTTTTTTTTTTTCGTTTTTTTTTTTTTTTTTAATTATTAGTGTATTTTTTTCCCAAAAAATTGCGTTTGAATGACCGCTGCGCAAATACCGTGTGACATAAAATATTGCAACAACCGCTATTTTATTCCCTAGGGTCTCTGCTAAAAAAAAATATATATAATTTTTGGGGGTTCTAAGTGATTTTCTAGCAGAAAATACAGGATTTTTACTTGTAAGCAACAAGTGTCAGAAAAGATTTAGGCTTTAAATGGTTAAACTGGGAACTTCTCCACAGAGTTCATTGATCAGAAACATTGTATCATATTTTCTCACACTTGGCAGTCTGCCCAGACAAGTCACAAGACGCTTCAGGGAAAACTTCAGGCAACTTGCATTGACTTCTATCAGAAGTCATTTGCAAGTCCCGCTGAAGTTTTAAAACCGGCCTTTTTTAGCAGCAGAATCGGCCGATGCCGATTAATTAAAAAACACCAAATATCGGCCGATATATCGGCAGTCTTCATTCCAGGGATAGAAAATTGGCAGGCGGACTATTTGAGCCGCCAGTAGTTGTTCCCAGGAGAATGGTCCCTTCACCCCGAGATTTTCCTGGCAATATGCTGAAGATGGGGGACCCAGGACGTAGATCTGTTTGCATCTAGGTTCAACAAGTGTTGGTGCTTTTGGGCAAGCACTTCACCAAGCCTCCATGGCTCAAATCTGCATAGCCGCAACTTGGTCATCAGTCCATACATTTACCTGATTCTATCAGGTTGATGTAAACGGGCATGAGATATCGCCTTTGGGCGCAGTGTGCTGCAGGCAGCAGTATAAGTCCTCTGGTCTCATGGTGCCCTACTTTTGTTGTCTTCCTCCCCTCAGTTGGCATTGCTTTGGGACATCCCACATAGTAATTACTATGGCTCTGTGTCCTGTGATGTACGATTAAAGAAAATAGTATTTTCATAACAGCTTACCTGTAAAATCCTTTTCTTGGAGTACATCACGGGACTCGGAGGTCCCTCCCCTCTTTTAATACACGTATGTTGCTTTGCTACAAAAACTGAGGTACTCCCAGTAGTGGGAGGGATTATATAGGGAGTGGACTTCCTTTCTTGGGGTGTGCCAGTGTCCATCACCTAAAGTTGGCCTATAACCCACATAGTAATTGCTATGGCTCTGTGTCCCGTGATGTACTCCAAGAAAAGGATTTTGCAGGTAAGCTGTTATAAAAATCCTATTTTCTTTTCTGTGATAACGCCAACAAGGGACAGATGTTTGCGTGTGTGTCCCCCCCACTGTATTTCCCAGCGATCCTGTCTGGTGAATTTTTTTTCAAGCGCCAGAGATGCTAGTGTAACACAGGACCTAATATTATAGCGGTTATCTTAAAAAAAAAAAAAAAAAAAAGAAATTTGGTTGCTGATTGGCTGTTGTCTCGGACCATTGCACATAATTTTCCAAAGCTGGAGTTTAGGCTGCACATAACTGATGCATAATTATTCAATACTTAAAGTGGTGTTTCCCCCCCCCCCCCCCCCCCCCCTAAAAAAAAAAAAAAAAATGCTTAAAAAAAAAAAAAAAATTGGAAATTTTTATTTTTGACATCACTTCGGCGCAGGAAGGGCTCCCAAGTCATCTGGGACATGTCACGTGTCCCAGATGACTGTGCGGCCAATCGCGGCACCGCTCGCACATGCGCAGTGGGTGCCAGGCTGTGACGCCACAGCCGGGTGCCCACAGTTGCAATGCCGGCGCCGCCCAGTGGATCGGGGGGCTAGCGGAGCAGGTAAGTGTCCAATTATTAAAAGTCAGCAGCTGCAGTATTTGTAGCTGCTGACTTAAATTTTTTTTTTTTTTAAGTATTAAAAGTATAATTGAAGGCAAACTTCTTCTTTTTTTTTTTTTTTTTTTTTTTTTTAATTTTTTATTTTTTTTTTTCTAATTGGGGAGACTTCCCGTTACTCCCTATCCCATAGCTACAACACGTAAGAGGAAATCTGTGGATTCAGATACTGTTGGCTATACTGCCCCATACAGGAGGATTGGACACTGCCAAACTGGCAAAAAAAACTGTAGGATAGCCTTCCCCAGCATACCTCAGTTTTTTGGTAGTGTGTTAAGGGAACGCATATCTTCTTATTTAGATAATTTTTTTCTTTTTTTTTTTTTTTTTTTTTTTTTTTTTTTTAAACCTGACAGTATCTGAATTAATACACTCCTCATGTTTTCTATTTTTCATTGGTAGACATGCATATGATGGTGGCTAAACCAGAGCAGTGGGTGAAACCTATGTCAGCAGCTGGTGCCAACCAGTATACCTTTCACCTGGAGGCTACAGAAAACCCTGGAATTCTCATTAAAGACATACGAGAAAGTGGCATGAAGGTGAGTGGCATGGCTAGTGCACATGGGTCTGTTTTTATGATGGTGTACATTGCAGGCCCAAAACTGAAAATGTTTCTTGCACATATTTTTAACCACTTCAATACAGGGCTTTTAAACACCCTTCCTTACCAGAGCACTTTTTGCGATTCGGCACTGCGTCGCTTTAGTCTTTATTAAACCAACTGTAGCAGCAGTACAATCATCCACTACATTTGGTTTATTAACCACTTACCGACCGCTCACTGTATATATACGTCATTTTTTTGAAGAGGGATGTCTCGGTAATGGCAGCAGCTGCTGCCACAACCGAGGGTATCCCTCTTTACAGTGAGCGGTTCGGTTTCCGATAATGGTGGTCTCTGCGGCGGGTTCGCCGCAAGATCACCGTTATCGCCGGCACCCCACCGCTCTCCCGTGCCTTCCGACGCTTACCGGAGCCGTCGGCAGCGGTGGAGGCGATCGGGTCCTTTCAGTGCCTGGGTATAGAGACGAGTGAGGCTAAGATGGCCCCCACTCGTCTCTATACCATTAGGGTGAGAGCAATACCTGTCATTCTAGCCATAGTGACCTCCTCTGTAACTCGCGCGCAGAAAAAATGCATGTGTATGTATGCCGCGATCTGTAGCAATAATTCTAATTTTTAAATGTCGCTTATGGAGATTTTTGAGGGTAAAAGTTTGATGCCATTCCACGAGCGGCCGCAATTTTGAAGCAGGACATGTTGGGTATCAATTTACTCGGCGTAACATTATCTTTCACAATACAAAAAAAAAATCGGCTAATTTTACTGTTGTCTTATTTTTTTATTCAAAAAAAGTGCGCTTGTAAGACCGCTGCGCAAATACGGTGTGAAAAAAAGTATTGCAATGACCGCCATTTTATTCTCTAGGGCAGGGCTCTTCAAACTATGGCCCTCCAGTTGTTCAGGAACTACAATTCCCATCATGCCTAGTCATGTCTGTGAATGTTAGAGTTTTACAATGCCTCATGGGATGTGTAGTTCTGCAACAGCTGGAGGGCCGTAGTTTGAGGATCCCTGCTCTAGGGTGTTAGAAAAAAAACAATAATATATAATGTTTGGGGGTTCTAAGTCATTTTCTAGCAAAAAAAATGTTTTAAACATGTAAACACCTAAAATCCAAAACAAGGCTGGTCTGGAAGTGGTTAAGGACTACTACACTATGATCCATCATTTTTGTAGACACACACACACACACACACACACACACACTTTAGATTGGAGCGCTGCAAACCTTTTTGTGCTACAGGAAAATACCGGCTGGTCCTTGACATCCAGTGTGCTTTTAAATTCCTATACAGTCAATTGACAACATTGTTGGGGATTTTAGTCCTCTGAGTTATCCTCTGTTACCTCCAAAGCACCCCTTTAGGTTACAGACATGAGGAAAGTGGGAGGTGTTTATAGTCCAAATCAGGATAGCATCTTAGGCTGACAAGGATCACCAGGGAAAGAAGCCAACACATCTAGGTTAAGCTGTGAAATATAACATTTCTGTTCTTGGTTTTAGATACCTGACAGGTTTCCTTCTGACCATACTTGATAGGCCACATATGCAAATTTGGATAAAATAAGACTATTATAGCAGACATTGTTTCACTGTTCCGTGTTTGTTTGTTTGATCCTACTGTGTCTTAAAACTTCTCTTTTCTGCTTGTACTATTTCATTGTAGGTACAGTGGTTAAGGTCACAGTTCCCTTCACTGGATATAGAGGTAGATGGTGGTGTTGGACCAGACAATATACACAGATGTGCTGAGGTAAGAATTGGCGCTTATTGACAAACTAGCCTTTGCAATCCCTCAAGATGGACAGTGCAATGTCTAGAACCTGTGGCCACAATATTATTGCTGCTGGTCACACCTGCACAGATGGTTCTGATTCTATGGGGCTGTTTTTCCAAGTGTGACTACACTAGGGAGATGATCCCAAAATAGTCCAAGGATCCACTGCACAGACTGTAAACATTGCAATAGACGGCACCTGTCAGATTAAGAGCCCTTTCGCACTACAGCGCAGCTGCATTGGCACTAAAGCGCCGCTAGTTTTAGCGGCGCTTTACCGTCATTTTAAGAGCCGCTTTTCAGCCGCTAGCAGGGAGATTTTAACCCCCTCTAGCAGCCGAATAAAGGGTTAAAAGCGCCCACGCTTTGCAGACGCTTTAGTGGTGCTGCCCATTGATTTCAATGAGCAGGGGCGCTTCAGGAGCAGTGTATACACCGCTCCTAAAGCGCCTCAAAGATGCTGCTTGCAGGACCCTTTTTTTTTTTTAATTTTTTTTTTTTTTTAACAGCCTAGCTGCGCAGCGCCCGAGTGTGAGAGCACTTGGGCTTTCCCACTGGGGAGCATTGAGAGACTTTTTCAGGCACTTTACAGGCGCTATTTTATTTTTTTTCCTCTTGCTCGTCTGTCATAACTGGAAAAAGACTGCCATTTGTATTTCACCCTCAAGGAAGTGGTACACAGTTTAAAGAAGTCCAGCCAAAGCTCGTTTGGCTGGGCTTCTCCTACGGATCACAGGAGTGCAGTTCGTTTTGCACTCCTGTGACCCGTTTTTTCATCAGAGAGCGGACTGAAGTCCCCTCTCTGCTGACGTCACAGATTTCAGTCCAGGTACAGCGTCATCTCAACAAAGTCTGGATCCGCCAAGTGCGGAGGTCCTGAGATGTCCGGCTCCGCCCCCCTCCACAGCTCAGCGCTCCAATGAGCATGGAAGGAGATGAGCAGAGAGCTGTCACTGTGCGTCTGTAGCTCTCTGCTCAGAGCTCTGAAAACCGAGTGATCAGCGATGTTCGATCGCTCGGTTTTCAGTGTAGAGGTGCCGGGGGACAGATGAAGCATCGGACCGATGCTGCATTCAGCTAGGTAAGTATTAATGGGGGGGGGGGGGGGGGGGGATAAACCTTTTTTACTTCTCTTTTAAGCTGTAGTAGGTGAGAGTAAAGCGTGGCTATTAAAGTGATTTGTAAAGCTTCATGTTTGTTTAAAAAAAAAAAGTTTTACTTGCCTGCTCTTTGCAATGGTTTTGTGCAGAGCAACCCCAATCCTCTTCTGGGGTCCCCCTGCTGCGCTCCTGGCTCCTCCTCTTCTCGAGTCCCTGTTGCTGTCAAATCCGTTGACACGGGAGCCGGAGCAGGGCTGAGTCCTGTGCCAATGGACGCAGCAGTGGGACTTGTGAGTGCGCCCGCATGGGTGCCTCCATGGAAAGCGGCTTTCTATGGTGGCACCTGATGAAGAGGAGGAGCGCCGCCAGAAAAAGAGGATCAGGGCTGCTCTGTGCAAAACCCTTGCCCAGAGCAGGTAAGTATATGACATGTTTATATTTTTTAAACAAACTTTTACAATCCCTTTTTTAAGCCTCTCTGCTTCCAGAACATGGAATCAGGGAAGGTAAACAGTTGGTCTAAAGAGGGATTATTCCATTGGGGTAATTCTAAGGTGATATCAGTAAAAGATGTTAACTTCTTAACTTTGCCCAATATAGATTGTACCAATAATAAAATGGAGTCTCTAGGTAGGTGGGAGGAGTGCGCTTTATGTACTATTCTAACGCAAATTAACCAAAAAAACAAGACGCGCATCACTCGCTAGTGTTGAAAATGTAATTCTATACTGGATAAACAAATCACCTTAGTAAAAAGTGTTTGGTTAAACTGGTATTCTCCCCAACCGAAGAGATCATGTGACCAATTTCTTTACTTTTTAAAGAAAACATTTCATGGGTAAAAAATCGCTGCTATTCCTGGCGTCTGTGTGGGAAAACAGCTGATATTCTGGCCTCCCCTGCAATTTGCCTTAACGTAGTTGTAAACCTAGTTACACCACTTTTACCTACAGGTAAGTCTATAATAAAGCTTACCTGTAGGTACTGGAAATATCTCCTAAACCTTCGCGGTATAGGAGATATTTACCATATACGCTTGCGCCAATGTCATTGGCACATGTGCCCTGAAGAAAGGGCATGATCGTGTCATTTCTAAAGGGCCCGTGCCATGACTGGTGGCTCCCACACGCATGAGTGGGAGTGATGTCATGTGACTCCGGCCAGTCGCAGAGCCAGTGTCCACGGCCCAGGAAGGAAGAGGGGTGAAGATGGATGGGGACATCATGGGCTTCATTTGCAGGTAAGTGCAACATAATGGGCTAGTATGTGACATACTAGGCCATTATGCTTTTACTTTGCAGGGGATAAAAGCGGAAGTAAAACCCATCAGGGTTTACATCCTCTTTAGCAGACTGAGTAAAGAAAGCACTCTGTCTGTTACTTGTATAGGCACAGCCTGCTGTCATCTTGACAGCTGTGAAACCCCTAAATGGCTGAGGCAAAGCACTTCAATGCTCACTATGCAGAGAAGAGATATGTGATCTATTTTCTATGCTCCCCGTTTGTGCATTGTGACAGGTCTTATTATTTTCAGTCCTGGGCCCCCAAGAGGAGCACGAGAGCCCAGAAACCAGATCACTCCTACTTAAAGGCCATGTGCCTGCTCATAAATTCTAAAAGCAGCTCATATCAAGATTTTGTTAGCTTATACAGCAGCTGCTCAAAACTGAGTGGTACTGCTAAGCTTGCTATTTGAATATTTCTATATTAATTTTGGTTATGTCAGTAGATATGAAGTACAATAAAATAAAGAGAAATATGTGCAAAGTCTCTTGAAATATTGTAGCAGCGCTGATATTTAGATTTATACGTCTGAATGCTAAGTGAATAAAAGCAATAAAAGTTCAGCAATATCCAAAATAAGTGGGGAAAACAGTTCTAAATTGTTGTTGTGCAGTCTGTTAGAGCCATCCACCAGCACACTTCACCACGTGCGATAGCTTTCCCCTGTGGGGATGCACTCACCAGATATAAAATCAATAAAGGCATGTAATCTCCAAATTATCCACTCCTCCACACTACCAGTTCTCCAAATCTCAGGTGTCAGTCAGAACATGTAGAGAAAATAATGTGTCCACATAGTGTGATATTGCTTAAACATTTTATTGAAAATCCTCCCCAGTGACAAGTATAACAAAACTCCTTTGTTATTAAGCGTACCAGAATAAAATAAATTAGGGCAAATGTAAAATTGCACTCTGCATGTATCGTCTGTGTCCCCTTTCCGGATCCTTTAGATGAGCCGAGTTCCGCTTTGTATAGCAGCGGTGCTCTTCCTGTAATCGGTCCGTGGAGCGCATACGTCACTTCCGGTTGTTTGGTTTACGTCACTGACGCGTTTCATCACTTCCGACTTCGTCAGTAGATAAACACAACACCACATCCCCATTAATTCGTACAATCACAGAAAAGAGGGCAAAAATTGGACTTTTAAGGCCTTGCACAATTGTTTTCTTTGTGCCATTGCAGAACTTGTGCAGAAAAACCCACGTCTCTGCACATGGTATGAATGAGACCTAAAGGTGTTGCCTCTCAAAAATGAAGAAAACATCCCATTAAAAAGTGTTTTTTTTTTTTTTTTTCTATCCTAAATGGTATAGATATTAAAATGACACATAAAATAAATCTCATCATTCTCGGATAGTACTATCAGCATCCCATAGTGATTTATAGGCTGGACACTGGGGGGGGAGGGGCATGGGGTGCTGATAGTACCATATCAGGATGTTGGAATGTGTGTTTTTTTTTTTTTTAATATATGTACGAACCTAATTTTTATCCTTACTGTTTTGGGATATACAAATTAACACTTTTTAACATTGCGTTTTGTTAATTTTTTGAGAGGGAACACCTTTTAAAGTCGCATTTTTCCTTTTTTTTTTTTTCTTTTCTGTGATTAACCAAATTTTCCATCTCCTTTGTTATATACCATTTAGTGTGTGCATAGCTTTAATTAAAATAAAATATATGTAAACAGCATTTAACATTTAAGGGCCCATAGTCCTTCTGTAGTGTTCTCCTTCTGTGTTATTTTGCTACCCTGATAAGTTTTAATAAAATCAAAATTTTTGTGTCATGAGAAAAAACATGGATGTGGTGGCCTTTCATCTTGTGTCTTAAGGCCTGCCCTACTTGTATTGTGTGGGGAAATTTTTAGTCTGTGTTCCATGTGTTAACTTGCAAATAATGTCATATTTTAACAGGCTGGAGCCAATATGATTGTATCTGGAAGTGCAGTTATGAAAAGCGATGACCCGCGCACTGTGATCAATCTGCTTAGAAATGTCTGCTGTGAAGCCATTCAGAAGCGCTCACTGGATCGATGAAATCCTCGTTCTGGCCCTTATCAGACCACTGTGGAACCATTCACATACCAAGAGCAGGCCCTGGGACATAGACTAGTGTGGCACAATATTGACCACCTTCAAAGTGCAGCTTTTCTTTAGCTAAAGACATTTTTATTTTTTATTTTCCTTGTGTATCGAATTTTATTTGCTACTGAAAATGGCTAGATTTATTCTGTGGAGAGAAAAAAAAAGTTAAAGTGGGTCCAAGCTCTGAGTTGTATTGTCTTCTTAAGAGACTCTTTCACTGGGAAAGTATGGTTAATGTAAAAATGGTTATTCCTTATTTGAAATACAGTGTTTGCCTGCAACAGATAACTGATGTCAAAGTAGATTGTTACTTTTTATATAGGTTTTCGTAAAAAAAAAAAAAAAAAAAAAAATACCTTGCATCCACTCATTCGTGCCTTTGCCGCTGCTCCTCTGAGACTCCAAAAACCCTGTGGACGCTTCATGTTGAAGTTTTCTCAGGGTTAATAACCTCCTCCCCATATGACAGTATTGAGTCCTGCCGATTGGCTATTCAGGACTGAGTACTGCATCCTGGGTGGGGGGGGTTGCATGGGTCCTTTTATACGCAAAATCATGGGGTATTTAAGGAGGTCAGGAAGCACAGTGAAGGGGAGTATCGGTGGACTGGAAGCTTTTGTTAGAAGAGAACCTGTCACTGGGCAAAATTATAAATTCTTTATACGATCTGATACATTAAAATGTATGTAAATACACAAGGGGTAATTTCAAAGTCATCTAGCATATTATGTAGCTTTAGCTAAGGACAAATGTGTGCACAATAAATACATAAATTATGCTAAATAAATTATGCAGTAGCAAGATCACCATTTTTGAATGGCTCAGAATCTAAGCTTGCAAAAATTCAGAACAGGCATGTCCAAATAGTGAGCAACATGGCACAAAATCAAGTGAATGCAGGGTGCAGCTCCCCCCCAAAAGCCTTGGGAGGCCTTCTAAATCTAGAAGCAATCGACTGTAAGTGAGCTTAATTAAACACAGTTGTAATGTTTTCTAATTGCATTATCAGTTCACTAATTTAGATTACCGCTCTTTGAACTTCAGGCAAACAGAATATACAGTTTAAATATGTATTTACATTTTTTCCTGTCTGGAATTTTGGCCCTTGTTTACTTGTGGGCTTCAGCTTGTATAAGAGCATTGTGTACAGCAAGCTTGTACAAAGGTTTTCTAGAACTTCTGCTGGCTTTTTAATTTTATTTTAGATTATGGAGAATACAAGAGAAGAGGTGTGGAAATGTGCATTGGTAATTGGAACCCACCAAACTTTGAAGTGGGCAAGAGCAGAGCAAGGCTCTATAAAAGTGAGATTTCATGGCAGATGTGCCCAAGAAATGAGAGTCCAATTGGAGACTCCATCTAGCAGGTTCCATTTCTACCAAACAAATGGCATCGCTTGGACTGAAGCAGAATAGACTTGGCTCAGATAAGACTATGCAGCTTGTTGGAGAAAGGAAGCTTCTATTGCAGATGATTTCCATTTGGGCAGGTTGCTTTTTAAGGGTTTTAATGCAAGTTATAAATATACAGCGGGTAAAAAAAGTATTGAACACGTCACCCTTTTTTTGGTAAATATATTTCTAAAGGTGCTATTAACATGAAATTTTCACCACATGTCTGTAACCACTC